>OX421468.1:10128814-10321314 GCA_949126895.1 Eilema caniola | reverse complement strand
GATTTAAACTATCCTATCTCTCAAATTGGATAGAACTGCACATGGTGTGCGAATTTTATTATAATCGGTTAAGTGGTTTAGGAGTCCATTGAGGACAAACATTGTGACACGATATTTATATATAATAATATAGTAACCCGGCATACATCTTGACTGTGCTGGCTGTACTCTAGTTGTGCAGAATACATTTTTAGATCTCTTTGGTAGCTGTGCGCTTTGAAATGCGTCAACTAGCCTATCTATACCTATGTATTACTATAAAGCTAAAGAGTTCTTGGTTGAACACCTTGCGAATAAAAAAAATATTTTGGTGTTAAATAGCCCATTTATCGATGAAGGTTAAGCTAATCATCACGCTACAACTGAAAAGAGCGGAGCAATAATCATAAATGTCTTCAACATCATTTGAAGACCAAAAAATACGAGCTTAAAAGGGTGGTACGGGGCTTTTTAAAATATCCCACGGTCTAAGCCAGGGCGGGTCGGCTAGTCATAGATACTAATAAACCAATCATGTGCTCAAAAGCATCGCATCATTGGTGGATAACTTACCAAAATTCTTTCTCTCACTGACTTCTTTAGGATCAAAACCTCAATACATTATCTTTGTTCGTAGCCTCCTCAAGCTGACTGCGAGGTGCCAGCACCTACCGCGGCCCCCGCGTTGGCGACTCCTGCCCAGGCGCTCCCCGAGCCATTGGACTCAGATGCATTGCCTAAATACAAACGAGACCTAGCAGCTAAAGCAAGAGTCTTGCGAGCTGAATTACAAGCGTTACAACCGCAAACTGGGCATTGCAGGATAGAGGTAATTTGTTTAGAAAGTTTTATATTAAAGTGTAGTGTATGTAAGTGTACTCCCAGCTGTACACATGGAATTATTTTCATTTTTGACACAAAGAAATTAGCATTTTCAATTTCATGCAAAGGATAATAATCACCTTTAAAATATCGCGTTCTATGATATACAATAATGTCATGTTAACGCTATCATGGTATAGGTACATACATACCTTTGATTTTCCTGACCATTCGACTTGTGTATGTATGTAGAAAATTTATTGACAATGCGATAATTTAAAACTTGGTCCTTCCACAGCAGCTACAATAACTGACTTTATTATAACTGATAATAGTTAATAAATTACACCATTGTAATCTATAGGTATCACGAAATGAAATACTAGAAGAATCGTACCGACTCGTAATGAAGTTACGAGGCAAGGAGCTGCGAAAACGCCTGCTTGTCAAGTTCCGCGGTGAAGAGGGACTCGACTACGGTGGGGTCGCGCGAGAGTGGCTCCACCTATTGGGCAGGGAACTCTTTAACCCGCACTACGGTCTCTTCCAATACGCGAACGCAGGAGATGACCGATACGCGTTGCAAATCAATGCAGACTCTGGGGTAAGAATATGAAAAGTATATGAATAAAATTATACAAATATTAGTTTAAATTTAACTAAATTATGTGAGTGATTGAAAATACATTTATATTTGAGAAAAAAAAAATTTTATTAGACTGACTGTAAGTGTGCTAACATATAATTCATTCCAGATTTCCGGATTTCAAACCTACCCTTCGGGATGTTTGAAATCCTTCCCCCAAAAAAGGCTACCCTATTAAAACCGTCTATTTTTTCATGGACTATTATATTAATTTTCGGATGAAGAGCAATCCTAGTCTGTTAGTGACTTCCTTTTAACAGACGTAAAAAAATCGATACCCAAATATTGCTTCATACTTTTTGATAAAATCAAATAACATTGGCAACCGCGATCGGCTCATAGAAAACTTGTCAAAGTTTAGAGTCAGCTTAGGAAAAAGACTCAGAGGATGCTCAGGTCGGGCAATCATACAAGTAACTCCATCTCCAACTCCAAAGTATAAGTAACCTGAAAAAGGCGACTGCGACAGATAGGATACTGAAGGCGGAGTATTGGTTGGTAAAAATGACGCACATTGGGAGAGGCTATGTCCAACAGTGGACTTAAATAGTAATTGATGATGATGATGATAAGTAACTCATCATAATTTTGAACAGGTGAACCCAGAACATCTGTCGTACTTCCACTTCGCGGGGCGTATCCTCGGCGTGGCGCTGTTCCACGGCCACCAACTCGACGCGGCGTTCACCGCGCCCTTCTACAAACAGCTGTTAGGCAGAACTATAACGTTGCGTGACATACGCGACGTCGACCCTGAGCTACATCGCTCGCTTTCTTGGATGCTGTAAGTACTTTTTTTTTTGTTTTACTTTAAAGAATGCATGCGGTATGACAACCGTAACAATCAAATTAAATTAAATGTAATTACTAGTAATTTCTTTTGAGTTTTAAGTTCTACACCTTTATAGAACATGGTGTTAGATGCAGAAAGGTTCATGACCAGCATTATTATTTCATTATCAAGGAATTGTAGTGGGTGTAAGATAACCATGTAAGGGCTCCAAAAATAATACATACATACATACGCTCACGCCTATTTCCTTCTTGGAAAGACAGTTTTTATTGTTGATCATCAATATCGTCTTTTATAAATTACATTCATACATACATCTCTTTATTATTTATTACCATTAAAATAAAACAATACAAGTACAAAACTAATAACATAAAAAACCACTAAGGTTTAATGTGCTATAGACGGTTATCACAAATTAACATAGGTTCATTATACATATTATTATGTATGTATACATTATACATATTATGATCATAGTCATGTACTATGATCATAATACCATATGTAGGTAACATTCGCCAACATGTGACTATTACAATTTTAAAATAAAGCAATACTACAAGATGAATATATATATATATATATATATATATATATATATATATATATATATATATATATATATATATATATATATATATATATATATATATATATATTTAAATCGCCGAAGATTTGTTGCGTCTTTTCAAAGTCGAACCCTATGGCGTCTACCATTTCCAATGAGTTTTTAATTGTTATTCGTGCGAATATAGCTACATTGCTGTCATGTGAATTCTACTGTCGACGAGAAATTTTGTTTAGGTACGAAAATTAGATATTCATTTTGAAATAATTCTCGCTGGTTTTTTGCATCCGTTCTCGATGGAAATCATGTGACACATTGTATATTTTTGTATTCGTTCCATGCATTTAAACGTTTCTCCTACATCCATCTAAATGTATGGATATATTGATACCGTATATTGTACTATATTATTTCCATGCATTCTACTAATTAAATGACTCCTTACTATATTTGAGATTATATCGGTACCGTATTTTATTTTTGAATGTACGCCTTAAACTATTAAGTTTGTTGCTTCCTCCAAACCGCCTCTTTTTTTCACGCCTTCCCTCTTCATCCTCATGGCAGCGCACAACAACAGTAGATTGGTCTACACAGCGGCAAGAAACTCTCCCTCGGGCTCGCTATTTGAGGTGGAGTCCACGAACATCTGTGGGCTCCATACAAACCTCAACGCCGTCCACCAACACCTGGAGACGGCGAAACCAGCAATGCTGTTTCTTACGGAGACACAAATACGCCGCCCTGATGACACGACCTACTTGCTCTACCCCGGCTATGTCCTTGAGGAGAATTTCCGCGCAAAAGCCGGGGTGTGTGTATGTCAGGGCGGATATTTGTTATCGCCGTTTGCGCTGCCTAGAGGACCCGTCCTTTTCCACCCTTTGGGTACACATAGACCATGGCTCTACGAGTCAGATCTATGTGTGCCTTTACCGCTCCCATACAGGAGATACCGAGACAACTCGACTCTTTGAATACCTGAGTCAGGCGGCAGATGATGCGCAGGAGCGGTTTCCGAACGCTGAACTGGTGTCTTTGGGGGATTTCAACGCCCACCACGAGATCTGGTTGGGCTCCGCCAAAACAACCCACGCGGGAAGAGCCGCCCATGCATTTGCTCTGAGGCATGGCCTGACCCAATTGGTACACGAGGTCACTAGGATACCAAAAAGGTCGGACCATGAACCCTCTCTGCTAGACCTCCTGCTGACGAGTCACCCGGACCAGTACAGTGTTTCGGTGAGCGCCGCTTTAGGTGAATCCGACCATTGTCTGGTCCGTTCCGAGGTGCCCATTATAGCGCCCCCACAACCCGCGCAGGGGAAGCGGCGTCTCTGGCACTCGTCAGCGGACTGGGATGGACTGCGTGATTATTTTGCGTCCGTCCCGTGGGTTGAACGCTGCTTTGAGGGTAAGAACCCATCTGAGGCCGCAACTACTGTGGCTGGTGAGATCAGTCTGGGCATGGAATATTATATCCCCTACACTGATGTGACATCAGGTGTACGCAGAGCGCGTCCCTGATTCGGGAGGGACGCAGCTGCAAAGGCTCGAGGGTACTCGTGACCTCAGGATTTCCGATAATGCGGACCGCACGTCGCTGCAACCTGTCGAGAGCATCTAATAAGTACTTTGCGGATCCATCCCAGCCCCTCTAGACAAGTGGCAATTCGCTAGCCGGCGTTTGGTGGAATAGAATGACGAATGTATGGGATTTAACGTATATTATAGTCGTTCACGCATGTCAAATACGTCAAATCCTATACATTCGTCATTCTATTACTTCAAACGCCGGCTAGCGAATTTCCACTTGTCTAGAGAGGCTGAGATGCGAGCAGTATTCCACGCAGGAACGAATTTGTGTCTTGTATAGAAGACACCGTTGCTCCGGCGTGAAAAACCGTCTCACTCTGTTCAGGACTCCGAGTTTACGCGAGGCTGTTTTGATGATACTCTCGATGTAGTTTTTGTTATTTAGTTTACAGCGAACATTCATACCGAGGATACTGAGGTTGTCCTGCAATGGCAGTGGCGTGTTCTGAAGAGTGGGAAGGGGAAGGAAAGGAGATATCTTTGCTGTAAACGCACATTTCGTATTCTTAGCATTGAACTCTACCAAGTTCTCAGAGCCCCATTGGGAAACGTGGTTCAGAATCCGGTCAAGCTCAGTGAAAAGAAGCTGCCTTTTTCCGCGATATCCGACTGCTTATCCGCAGGACGTCCATGATAACTTCTTACATACCCCATCACATATTGTGACTGACCTGCCGCCATTTCATCCACCCTGCATCTATTCTGTGCTTCACTGCTCGATCCGTTTCCTCAACCGCCTGGATAAGGGAGCCGAAGTAGCGGAAATTGGAGCAGACTGGTATTGATGCACTATCTAATACCATGGCTGTAAAACTGGAGAGATCGTCGAAATCACAGAACATTCAGTCTTGGTTCTACTGCGCGTAAGAGCCCTGGCGGAGGATGCGATCGCTCGGGGAGAGGTGATCATCAGCAAACAGCATACATCAGGAGCTCTCCTCTTGTATCTCCGATGTCAAGGCATCCATTATCAACAGGAAGAGATAGGAGCTTCGCGCCGAGCCCTGACGCAAGCCTATCGCCACATTGAACTCGTCGGCGTTGTCGGCAGCGGATCGTGCATAGGTTCTTGATCGTCAGTACATCGCACAGATCTACTCTATGTACTTCCGCTTTCTCTTTCAAGGCCTACCATAAAACCGTTCTGGAACCCGGTCATATGCTTTCTCGAAATTCACAAACACCATGAGTTTTCACACAGTTGGTGAAGAGGAAAAATGGCGTCTGTGGTCCCGTGGCCATGCTTAAGCCCGAACTGGTTATGGGTAACCACGCTTTTGCACTCGTACACGCTTCTCTATCACTTTCTCCCAAACTTACCATACTGTGTGACATGAGCTTTATTCCCCGATAGTTGTCGCGGTCTTACACGTCACCCTTATTTTTAAAGATGGGGATTAGTTACTAAATAGGTGATACCAAAATATTGTATGTAACCTATACAATTTTATAGTATTATTAATGGTACCAGCTTGGCTTAAAAGTATTCAGTGGGTCACGAAGGAGCAGTGTGAAAATTACCTGGCCATGGCAGAACAATGTTCAGGAAACACTGCTTTATAGTGTCATTTGTTTTAATTTTGAATTCTAGTGGGCGAAATTTAGTAAATGTTGGATATTTTACCTTTATTTAGTTCATGACTGACATAATTATTTAAGAAAACTTGTTATTAGAATAGTTTATTGGCCGATTATTCCAAACATTCGTTTGTTTTTCAGCATTTCAACAATGGTTTGCCATTTGAATGAAAAAAGAAAACATTTTTTTTTAAATTTTGAGTTCCTAACATTTTTGTAAAATTTATGCCTGAATTTTTTATATAAAAAAATACGAAATAATAAAAATCCCTTTTATTTCACTTAGTTTTCCATTTTATAACTAAATCTTTAGGTTATTTTGTTCCTTGTACCCCCTTAGTCTCCGATTTATTTAACTCGTACGACCCATTGATGATCAGGATTAGTTCTTTACTACATATCTAATTTTATCACAACCAATTTTTCGTGACTATAAAGTACTTCAGTTAAAATTTTATGGGTCGTTACGGACACTCATATTCGTCAATTATTAAGTTTGGTTTATTTTCTTAATTGCAACGGTCCTTTACGACTATCGAAATTTCCGGTATCGATATTTATACCACAAGCGTTATTACGTCCGCGCTGGCCGGCAAAAAATATTAACAAAAACATGCCGCTTGCAAGTCGCGTGCGAACTCCGCCCCCTCACCTCTGTCACCCCCGTGTCACCTCTGGGACGATGTCGTTTTGTGTGATGCAATTAAATCACACATTAGAATTGATAAAAACTTTTATTATATACAGGAAGCCACATTATCTGAGTGTTATACGTAAACAAAATATCGAATATAACGCCACTGATATACGGCGCACAGGAGCGACCTCCAAAATTCGCGCGCCAAACAGCGGAACTAAGAAATACGCCGAAAAGCACTCCGGTGACAAAACAACCTCCATGCCAATATTTCACCCAGCGATTGTACTAACCTTAACACTACTTCTGGCTGAATTTGAGAGATGGTCAATCTTGCGTCCGTATACAGGATGCAACAAGTCAGTCGGACGCAACATCATCGGTAAAAACCGCCATGTAGGACGTTATATCAACTCCGGGATGCAAATATATATATATATATATATATATATATATATATATATATATATATATATATATATATCCTTATAACCCTTCTTTATAAATTATGTCTTACATTTCCAGAGACAACTGCATCGCCGGCGTGATAGACACAACATTCTCTGTAGAATGCTCGTCGTTCGGCGCGGTCCGCAGCGTGGAGCTCCGGCCGGGAGGTACCAACGAGGCGGTAACGGACGCGAACAAGCGCGATTACGTGCGACTGTACGTGGCACACCGCTTCACGCGCGGCGCGGAGCGCCAGTGGCTCGCCCTGCAGCGCGGCCTGGCCGACATCATCCCCCCGCAACTACTCCGCCCACTATCCCCCCGTGACCTACAGCCTCTACTGGCCGGCCGTGCCGACCTCGACCCCGCCGACTGGCGACGTCACACGCGCCTCAAACACGTGACCCCCGATGCGCCTTTAGTCAACTGGTTCTGGGAAATTGTCGAAGAATTCGACGCCGAAATGCGAGCGCGCTTACTACAATTCGTCACAGGATCCCGTCGAGTACCTCTTGCAGGATTCCGCGCGCTACAAGGCTCTACAGGCGCTGCAGCTCCCCGCCTATTCACACTGCATCTTGTAGCGGACGCCTCCCCTGACTCGCTTCCTAAAGCACACACTTGCTTCAATCGACTCGACTTACCGCCTTACCCGAGCAAGGAACGATTGCACGATAAACTCAAACAGGCCGTTCTCGAAACTGCAGGATTTGCTGTCGAATGATCGATCATGCGAGCGTAGTTTTCATCGTGATGAATTTATTTCGAAATGTGTTCATTTAAAATCTTTACAATGATTATACGCAGGTTACAAGTGTGTGAATGTAAATATTGGTGAAGCTTGTGAGTTCTAAGAAAACTAGTCTGGGTTGTATTAAATAAAGACAGTTATAATGAGACTGATCGATTTCTGGATGAGATGTCATGACAAAATTATTTAACCAATATTATATGAGCTTCATTTGTTTGAGAATCTTTATACTACAGAATAATCATGTCACTAGTGTCTATAGGAGTAGGTCATGGAATATTAACTCATTATTATGAAAAACTAACACAATTAGTTGTAATTATTTCTGCTACTAAATTAGAGACAATATACTAGTAAATTAGATACAAATAAAATCGTTTCCAAGTATGAGCCAACCTTTTGAACGCCTTTAGGTTGTTCATAAATTTGCACAGTTATTTGCTCTGTAAGTTACTATGATAAAGCTCAAAAGATATTATTTATCTACTTAATTATATGTATAAGCACTCAAATGTAGAATCTATATATTTATTTACACATTTTCAAAGAAGCGAGGGCTTCCGTATGAATTTCTTGTTGATTAAGTACTGATTGATATTACACCAGCATTAATTTTCTTCTAGCAATATAGGCATAATAACATAAGTTCTATTTTGCATGTACAAAATACATAGATAGAGTTAGGTATTTGAAATATTTTTGTAGAATATATTTGTATATAATTTTAATAAAGCAGTACAAAATAAAAAAAATACCGGAATGTACTTTATCGTAATTTCTTCGATAACCGGCAATTATATTAGGGGTATGTTCATTTGGTGCCTTATTAAGTTAATGCAATCATTGTATTGACAAAATATAAATGTCGTTACTTTTATCATTTATGACGAGTGATCCCCATGAAATAAATTCGATATAAAAACTTATATGAGTAATTTGTATTATAAGGATTGTACTCGAAAAACGTTTAACATATAAGTCGTGAACTCGTGATCCATGTATTATTTATATTGTGTAGCAAATGTTTACATTTCTTTATTATGATTATTTAAGATATTCCAAGTTAGTGTTGCGTCTTTTTCTGTAAAAATAAATATACACTTACAATATGATACAATTCTAAAAATCAATCTATATGGACGTGACTTATTTACGTATAGGTTATATGTAATGTTTATTTAAGAATCAGTGCCTTTACCTGTAAAAATAAATGACTTTAAATTAAAAGCGACTGTTTAGTGATATAAATCTATTTATTAGTGATAATGGATATTTAAAATTATTACTATTACATTATTTTTCCAAATATGTTGAATTTAATTTTGTCTCCGCTTACACAAACCGTCTCGCGAGTTAGCTCGACAAGTTCCAGCCAGAGCAAGTCGGATTACGGAAAGGTAAGGTACAGCACCGTAGACAAAATAGGCTGACTGCCTGGCTGAGATGGACTGGATGCGGATTATCAGGTACTGTGGTGCACATTCGGAGAAACCTATATTCAGCAGCTGACTGCGGTCCATTATTATTTTCTTTGTTTTTTGTACTACTTTACTCCAATCTTCCTGTGTAACTTGGGCACATGCTTCCTTTAATAAACCTTCCATTTTCTTGACACTGAAGGGTGGTTTTGTGTTGTGTCTTGCTGCATAACCTGTAAAACAATAATGTAACTATTTGATAGCAGACGAAAACCATTGTTTAAATTATAAATGTTAGAAGTACTCGTGTTATTATTATAATATTATAAAATATTACCTTTAACTTGGGCCCAAATCAGTTCAATGGCATTATATTGGCAATGGTACGGAGGAAGTCGTATGACTTTGTGCCCGTGCTCTTCGGCCAATTGGTCAATTACATATGTCGGTTTTGGTGGTTTATGCAATTTCACTAACTGTAATAATTCAGCTTTTAATAGTGACATGTCGGCATCCACTCCTTTTCTTTGCAGCCATGCCACCAAATCTGCTTTCTTATTGGCTGACGTAGGTGCTTTATCAATTTGCACAGAGTGGTATGGGGCATTATCCATTATAATTGTGCTGTTAGGAGGGATATTCTGTAATAAATTTAAGAACCACTCTCGGAACCTTACTGCGTCCATTTCTTCATGATACTCTTTAGTGCTTTTGGATTGGAAAGCTAATAAAGAGTTTTCCACGAAGCCTGTAGACGCTGACCCAGCATGGCATATTATGAGGCGTCCACCTTTTCCTATCGGCACCTTCGAGCACGAAGCTTCAGAATCATCAGTCCATGTTTTCGGCACAGAATGGTTGGAATTTAGCCAAGTTTCGTCCAAAAATATTACATTATCCCAGTTTATAATTTGTTTAACTTCGCGCAGGAATGTTAGTCGCTGCATAATTATGTCATGTCGCTCCATAACAATTTTTCGTTTGTCAACTTTTTTGTATCTGAAGCCAATTCCTGTTATTACCGTTCTCAACGACTCTATGCTTCCCTTATACAGCCCGGCATCTTTTAAAGTTGCACATAACTTTGCCAATGTTGGAAATTCGCCTCTTGTAAAATACCCGTATATATGGTTTCTAATAGCATGACTATCGAATTCATCGATGCCTGTCACAGGTTTATTTCTTTTTCGTTTTTTCGGTGTGTGAAGTACGTTACTGTCACTCCCCGAAGGCCCATATTTTTCACTTAATATTTTGCCAACGGTGCGGCTACCAATACCGAGAGCTTCACCGACGCGATCCCGAACTTGTGTAACTGGCAGTAGAAGTCCACCATTTTGAGATTCACGCTCAAAATACTCGTGTAATTTCACCACCAATTCACGAGCCTGGCTGTTCAAAGTACGTCCTCTTTTCGACATTATTAATAAACACTTGCTTAGTTCGGAGTCCAGTATAAATATTGCCAAGGTAAACGGATAAAGAATGATCAGTCCAGAAAAGTAATAGCCAAGTCACAAATTGTAAAACACAAACGAGAAAGCAAGTACGCGCACAGTCAGCTTCCAAGATGGCGAGAGACTGCTGACGCCGAACCGACCGAGCGGACCGCGTGCGCTTGTAGTTGGCAGTGTTGCCAGAAAAAAAAAATTGTAGAGACTTGGACACCTGCGATTTTGCCTATTGACCTAAAAATAATTAAATTAATTTATTTTAGGGTATCTGTGTATTCAGTGCATTATGCGGTCGCGCAGTAACGTCGTTAATTTATAACATCAGGCAACAACATTTTTGTGAATGGGTTCTACATACCTTATTTTTATTAGTTTTAGACGTAGAAATAAGACTTAGAAGAAAAAATTGTAATTGTAAAATCAATGGATGTGCTTGTTAAAAATTTGTTTATTTCTCTGTAATATGCAAACCCATACTATCATACACAAAAATAAATGTAAAAAACACTATCCCTGACTCCATTTACTATTTCGACAGCGTTAGCGCGAGAAACCCCGACTTATTTGGGCGCGAAAATCAAAAATCGACAAATCGCTTTCGACAACTTTTTAAAGAAGCAAATATATTTGATTTATAAATACGTATTTTTGGTGAATGGGTTTTATCTCATATTTTACGATTACATAACTATTTAGTTATGTAATCGTAATATGTGAGATAAATCCCATTCACATGAAAAAATATTTGTTTGGTTGTCACGTGTAATTTGTAAATAATACATTCGATTTTTCGTATATGTAAACGATTTTTTTGCATACAAGTGTATCCGAAGAGTCGCAACACTACGTGCAGTGACCTAACTACGTAACTTTGTAATGCGGTCAAGAATATAACTATTAGAAATTATTTACTGTGTAAATATGTGTTATTTTGCTTTGTTTGAAAGTTTTCAATTACATTTAGATATTAAGAATTGTACATTTTTAGATACAATAATGAAATCTTTCTAAATTCATGGTTTTATGAAAAAGGTTATCGAAACTGAATAATGTACGTATGAACAAAGTTGTTTCGGTTTGAAAAATATGAAACGTCAAACGGCGTACCTCTTAGATTTGATGGACTGTACTTACTTGATAGGAAAGGTAGTATAGAATACTACCTTTCCTATCAAGTAAGAATCGTTAAATAAGCGTGATTGTTGCTTTGTTGTTTTCGTCAGTCCCGTTCTCGTCCCTTGACAAGTTTATAGTAGGAGAACCCACAATGCTAAATGTGTAGTTACTCGAGCGTTACGGAAACCTATAAGAATTTTGGTAGGCTAAATGATTTAAAGAATAATGGTAATATAATGTTTCCACTTTCAGTGGTGGGGGAAGCGACTATATAAAATCATAATAAACACATTTATATTTCATATATCTTAATTAACGTTTTGTATTATGTACCTACTTTGGTCTTATTTATTTCTTCAGCTATTCTGGTGCGATTACCTCTAAAATAAAAACAAATAAATGGCTACACTCAAGTAAATACAGACTTGGCTTTTTGCAAATTTCCTATCTTCCCAAGCCTTAGGTTAAATAACCTACCGTTATTTTTATCTGAGGCGTACGTGTAAATCCGATGATCATTTTTTGCTCATCAATGCATAATAAAGGCCCTTACTGGCTGAAGGAACTTGTCAATATATAAGGTAAGCCTCCCTTACATAAATCTGAGGCGTTCGACTAACTATACCGAGTTTCCTTCTACGCCTCCCCTACTATTACGTACACATAGATCATGAAGTTATAGATCTATCTATAACTTCATGACATAAATCATCGACCTTACTGCCGAGTGCCAGTGAAGATGTCATGGATTGAACGACGATTGATTTATGAAGTGCTCACACAGAAGGGCTTTTGTATACTATTAAAGCCCTTCTGTGTGAGCAATTTCACCTATATGTGGGCCTAGGTTATGAATAATGTGTTTTTGTTTTGGTATAAAAAATAAGTGATCAAATAGGTACGGGAAAAACTAAGCTATACAATAATGTTAACGGGAGAAAAACTGTATGGCTATTTTTGAAAGAAAAGTATTTCTGTATGAAAAAAATATTATTTGAGAAAAGTTATTATTTTTTTGGATCCTTATGACTAAGACCTCCTATCCTGGTAACTAAGACCTTTAGGTCAACTATTTCGTATAAACTCTTGTGTATTTATACCACGGAAGTTCACGGAACAGTTCTGTTCTGTGATTTATACCGTGGTTATACTTACTCCCAAACACCTCAATCGATTTACTTAGTATGTTTACGAATATCGATAGATTTAAAAAAATATATATTTTCGTCAAGAACGCATAACGCCTTATTGAGTCCTTAACATGACTGTCAGGCAGTCAGGGATTACACATCCTATATATTGTATCATATATGGATTACATCAAACAGTGATTACGCTATTACAGGCTCGATTATTTGTGCGTCGAGATGTTTCATTTTTTTCTTATTCTTCTAATATTATATATTAGTAAGATAATGAGATTTATCGACTAAAATGTTTTGACGTTCTTCAAACGCGTACTAAATTATGTGACAAATCCGACAGATGAATGTGACAACACTAGAGGTACATAAATAAATCGTTGTTCACGCAAGCAGCACGTTTATTTCGCTGTATTGTGTTGAGTTGTGTTAGTTGCTTGGTCTTCGCGAAGAATTGTGTGGTGTAAAGTGCTTGTTACAGTGAGTCTTTGTTTGCGGTGTGACTTGTTTTGTTTGAAAATGCCGACTAGTGCGGTGTATCAACCTACGACGGTGACATACGAACAACAGCCAACTGACCAACGATGGAACTGTCCCATCAGCTACTTCTCACGGCGGGTGACTAGCAGCTTGAATCGGGCAGTTTGCGTACGAATTGGATTATGTTTACTGGGCAGCACACTTTCCGTCATTGGTAAGTGCAAATATGTAATACTTATAAGAATTTAAACTGAAGTTTACAGTCCTAATGCCTGTACTGATTTTATACGTAATTTTATACCAGATTGCATCGGTTAATTTAATTACCCGTGTGTACGTTTAGACACGTTTGTTCATTGCCGGTAATTATTAAAGTTTCCCAAATCATATTTTATTCATCTAAACGGCTTTGTATAACTTGCTATGCTTTAGCATTAAACGGAATTTGAACACTTAAATAGCCTGGAGACAGAAAGTTAAATACAATCCTTATGGTAAACAGATTCCTAGTACCTATATATCCTAGATCTATACCTGACCAGTATACAAATATATGTTTCTTTCAATTAATTCCAATTCCAGTATTAAAGGATTCCATGCATATGAAACTTTTCAAGTTGCCAAGAATCAAGAATATTGTGAAGTATAACAAAGTTCTAATAATACAGATCAGAAGGATAGAGTCTAAGAGATTTTTTTACAAACAATTCCAATTGGAATTTCCATTCTAAGCTAATAACGTTATATACATATTTAGAATCAGCGAATTTTTCCGATTCTAAATATGTATATAACTCATTTTCGACAAAAGTGTCGCTTAAAGTGTTTTTCCTTTTTACCGTCGATATGGTTTGGAAATTCCCAGAAATATTTTTCTTTTGTAACTAGTATATTTCCTTTTTTAAACTGTCTATTCTATAACATGATCAATGGTTGCTCTTGTTATACTTTTGTTAATTGACCCTGTAGTTATGTATCCTGTACTGTTTCAGAAATACAAAGTCTAAAAATGATAGATTTCTACCTCTAGATCTCAAAAAGTTGGCTTAGTTATTTTTTTATAATTATGTGTCCATGGCTTTATATAGATTTGAAATTTGATTTAAATAGTAGCACACATTCTTGCTATTATGATACATGGACCTGTAAAATATAATCCTTAGGGCTTATAAAGGACAATTCTAATCTAATGAAGATTGTCACTCACTACAATACTGTAACTTTTTATGTTTGTGAGTGTATTTGGTGTAACATATAAACACAGATAGTAGTAAAAATTGTACCCTGATCTGGATAAATTTTGCTAATAAACATTCTTTTGATCTGAAGTACATAATTGTCACTTCCCGTTCTGTAAAGTTCATGCAAATAAACAATATTTGTGACTGTATCAATATTTAAAAACTCAGTGTATTAATATTTTTCTGTTTAGAAACTCATTTTAAAGACTAAAAGCTGAAATTGAACCACTAGCTAGTCAGTTAGTAAATCTGGATTATTTGTTTAATGTTTTTTTATACAAGTCCCTACAAGATTGTTAACAATTAGTTAAGTACCTAACTGAGATAGATAGAATTTGTTGTTAGAACTTGAGGGTGAAATAACATTCCTGCTATACAAAAATTTTATTTGTGCCAAAATGTTGGCCAGTAAAATGAGACATCAACATTACCTGCACAATCAGCGAGTTGCTTATCAATTGAAGCTAATTATTGAATAAGACCTTCCATTCCTTAGTCAATTAGTCTAATTTACAACTGAGTAATTTGTCTGCCTCCCTAATTGATCTATAAAGACAAACTTGTTATAGTATAATTAGCACAGTATTAGTCATCTGTTGCAAACCCATGTGTCCATCTTAAAAGGAATGAATGCTTGCATAAAGTCTTGTAGGTTCCCTTGGTGACTTCTTTGATGTTTTATTCTACAGTAAAACATATAGGAACTATTTGAACCATAGGATAAATATATTTTAATTATTTTTGCTTTATTGTACTTTTTCTTCACTATTTCTATTTTATTTATTTAATAATATTTTCAGTCTATTAACTATCTTCTAAATGCATATTATTATAGAACAAACTACCTGTTAGTACTTTATAAAGTTCAAATGACTGAAGAAGTTTATTGCTCAACATGAAACTTCTGTACATTTTATTTCTGTACTTTGTTATTGTGATTGTTACAGCTTGACTTTGTATTTGTTTGCAATGTTGTAAGTACTAAGTAGATAATATTCTGAGACATCAATACACTAGAAATTTATACATGCATACAAGCTACTAGCATACTACCACAGAAGGAATGATGCATATAAGAATGAGATGTTTATTTCGGAATTACGAATTTATCAAACCGGTGAACATTGAACTCGAAATTAGCACCGTAGTACCCATCTTACAAAGATATCTATCGATGACTTTATTGAAGGTTTATACTTCTAGAATTGGCCTTTAGAGACCCAATAGATTGCAGAAACATATTACGAGGTCTCATAAAATTAATGACAACGGCTCATAATGGAAACAGCTTCCACCCACACAAAACGTATACTTAATTTGAATACAAAGTAGGTACTTCTACAGCCCACCGGGGGCCTATACCTACTTAATTATCAGTATGGTCACGGTCACTATTACTACAAAACTTTTATTTCCTCTATACTTTTATGAATGACAGTTTCCGCGTGTACCTACTAGGTACATAATAACAGTACTTTACAAAAGGTACAATGAACGTCCCTGGATGCATATAAATACTATTGTAATTTCATTCTGTTTCATCATTAGCATTCAATATATACGGTCACCTTGATAAGACGCGTAGTGATTGAATAACCCAAACTGTTTGTACGTGATTTAAAGGTTTAATAACTGAACACTGTTAGTAAAATGAATCGGTAGTGTACCTAGTGCCGGGGTACGAGGCATAAGTCTTAGGCATCAATCTTACACCCATCTGAAGACCCAAGATGGCGTACGGTTTTACTCGGTTCGAGTCCGATACGGCAGTGTAACCATAGACGATTTGATTAAATATCATCGGCAGCGGGTGATATCCTACATGTCCGTACAAATAAAAGCTAGGTACATAGTGTTTTATTAACTAGCGTTAATCCTGGTCCTAGTCGAATTCTAACCTTTCAGTTCAGAGCGAGCGTGAGGGGAAGCGGAGTTTTATGTTCTCTCGCATTGTTATTCTTCATCTGTGCCTACTGCTCACCCCTGCGGCCCTAGCCATTGCCTCCTTGCCACAAAATCGGGTGAAGTTCCTGTGCAGTATCTTATCTTTAGCGTGACCCTCATGTGTACTAAGCATTATTTATTTTAGCTATTAGGGGAGCGACTGTTGTTCGATCCCCCAACCCAGAAAGGAAAGCCTGCGCTAAAAATATATTTATATTGGCCAACATGTGAGGTGGGCTTGGCCCCGAAGATCTTGATAGGACTCCATACACCCCTCTTGTTAACGCGTTATTATTTATACAATTATTGCAACCCCTAGTTCGCTACTTGCCCCTAATTTGTATAAGGCAACGGATAGTTTTATTGTGCAATGTGCCATCAATTTAAAATATGAAAAAGTATAGTAAATGTACTGGCACTGATATACTTTTCTATAGTTCCTCGTGGTGATTTAATTATAACTGCATTATGCATAATAATATCCATGATAAGAGGCGTGAAAGTAAAATGTTTGGCGCTCTTACCATAACTATTTGATTAAACATTGTCTTTTCTTCTTGGCACGACTTTAATCGATAAACTACTAGGAAATTAAACTAGTAGTTCTGTGAACAGTAGAGCTCGCGAGCACTCGTTGCCATATTTTTCTGGTACCCTTAGTGAAACCTGGTATCTTCGCATAATTTTTGGCAGCCTTGAATGTTTCACCAAAAAATAATGACCTAAAGTCAACTGTAACTGTCAGTGTAACTAGTAATGATATAGTAAACTTACCCCCCTTTTTTCTCGTCTGTTTACTTTACAGCGAAGTTCACCTTATCACGGCATGCTTTATGCATAAAAACCTGTGAGAACATCAGTTCATAAATAACGCGACTGCAAACTTCCCCCCTTATCTCCCCCATTTTCCTTTCTATAAAAAAAAAACTTTCGACAATAGTTGTGTTTTAAATCAAAAAACATATTATGTCATGTTTAGTGAATACCGGTTAAGAAATGCGCCGTCTAGACCGGAACTGACAAACACCACAACTGACAACACAAATACCGACAAAAGCATAATCTGCCACCTTGTCAGAACGGAGACTCTGGCACAGAATAATTAATAGTACTAAACTCTGGCTCGCTTCACTAGTTCGGTCAAATATTTTTTTAAACATTTCATAGAAATTTTATTACTTTTATTAAACATGATTTTCAATATAATCCAAGTGACCTTAATTTTTTTTCTTTTAAAATTGCCGAATGAACTTTCAACAGTTCTTGAAAACCGCTTCAAAGTTTCCACGAAATTTATAACTTGAAATGTTCTTATGTCGATGTCGTTATTGACGTGTTTTTCTGTTGAAATTCTCAGTGGCAGAACGGAGCTTGTTTGACGTCAATAGGCTCGCCTCCTCTTACCTAGAAGGGGGATAAAGAACCTTTTTCGAAATATAGGCGTTAATTAACAAATCTGCCTAACTTCAACAGTACTGACACAGATTTCTTAATCGCGTCCAGACAATTAGTATAAATACATAATAATATGTAAACTAACGTATCTCTATCGACCTGTCTTCAAATTAAATTAAAGCTTATTTGCAAGTTGATCACGTACATGTTTGAAAAAATCGTTAATGCGCCTTTATCAGAAGTATCAGAACCTGTCCTGACAAACACGCTTAACCTGAACGAGCTCAACAGAATAAACAATTTAAACTGGTTTGTCAGTCAAATTTACCAAAAAACGACTTTAGTATCGGTGACGTAACTATTATGTAATCTGTGGTAACGCTGAATACTGTGTTCCGGGGATGCTAACGATGATGTCATTTCAAAAGCACTAAACTTGTATTGCCATTAGTCGTGTATTCATTTTTTTATATTACATAAACTTATGATCTTACAAATACACTAGCTGCTTTTACTAAACGATTTTACACATGCTCTATACGTACTGCGAGTGCGGATGTATGGAGGGCCACAATAAAATGAGTTAAGTTTTGCTGTAAATAGCCTGAAATGGTATAGGACTGGACTGAGTTTTTATAATTCTAGTAACGTGTGCGTACAGTAGCAGCGTCGATAAACTGGGTGGGTTGATTGCATACCTATCTACACAATAAGCGGTGGTCGTCGTAAATGGTATCGAGTGTCCGGTGCGGGTTGGCGGCGCCTGCGGCCGATGACTCATCCGGTGGCTGCGTGCGTAGGATCACTACAGAATTACAAATGGAAAAATATACAGCTCATTGAAATACACACTTTTAAGGTTGTTCTTTGCCATTGTGAGTTGAAGTTTGTAATTAGCAAGTCTCGCAACTGGGAGTCGCGCCGGTCTATTTGTGCTACTTTCTTACATATAACAAGCAGATAACTTTTGCTTAGATTAGTTATAGATGCTTAAAGATTTTTGTAAATGCGTACATTGCTCGAAGGTCGACAAACTTCATCGAAGCTCGACCATGACTTTCCGTAATAGGTAATTTATTCACTTCCACTTTGATGCTTGGGCACGTCGCATAAATCCGGTCCGGATAATAGAGCGTGTATGAGAAGTTTATAGTGTTCTAGCTTTCCTGGCAAACGCCATATTGAGTACAATGGAATGGGGCCTACCAGCAAGGTAGAAGGGTTAAAATTAAGGCTTAGGTATACGTGTTTTTAATGCCATATCATTAAAAAATGCCATCAAGTCGGCCTTATTACTTAAGAGTATAAAAATAGCAAACAACCTATTCTCAGAACTACCAAATATCCTAAGTCGGAGCTTGGACTTGTGACTTGACAATTTTATATTAAAATTGATACCTATAATATTATGATGTCTGCAAAATCATATTAAATGTTATCGATTACACAACTTATCGATAATCTTACGAAAACTAGATATCTATATCTTGTTCAGAATTTAGCTAATTTTAGATCATATATCAACTCTTCCATCTCCTTTTATTATGTGTAAAGTATCGGAAAGATCTCGTGTATTTTTTATATAAAAATTTAGTAGGTATAATAAGTAAGATAATGTACAAAAATCGTTTCCGTTCATGAGGTGAAAGGGTGGGGTTACCTTATAAGGAATTATTACCAGTTTCCGGACATTTACATTATATTCGAATCTGGATTACATCTACTTCAGAGTCAGAGACGTTCGATTCATTACTTCCGGTATAACTGATTTTTTGACTATCTTGAAATACCAAAATAACGAAGCTTACAGGGGCTATTATAGTGAAATGTAAAAAGGTTGGTGTAATACATGCCTAAAGGAGTAATTTCTGATTACGGTTGCAATACAGAGCAAAGTACTTTTTGTAAAAAATGAAGTTACGTTAAACTTTCAAACATTCATTTCCAACATCATTACTATAATTGTAGGGCGTATGAAAGTGTTACGAAACACTGCAACAAAAAAGCTTTTATAATGAAGAAACGAGAAAGGTTCGACTGCAAGAGCACTTGGAGTGTAAAGATTAATTTGACCGAGGAAAGTTACTTCGCCAGTGGGCGATTCCACCGTGTTGGTACCTTTTAAATACCTACCTGCTTGCTGCTTGCTTGAGTGGTTAAATCCAATAAAGTAATAAATAGCTAATTGTAAAGTTATGAGATTACTTATTTGTGTTATTCGGTTAGACTAGACCTGCCTTCTCGCAAATTTGATTTTTGTAAAAAATTAACATTTTGAAAAGTTACCTTTGTGCAAACGAAGGTTTGCCAGATACCACAATGTGATGTTTAGTTTTTAGTGAATATTCTAAACAAATAAAAATAATCATGTCATCACAGCGAAAAATGGACCCTTACCACATTGAATCCACTTATCAACGCCATAATTTAGAATAATTGATTAGAAAAGGCTTAATTAATAGCGGGAGCATACCTAAATAAATAGCCTCGATAGCGTAGCGGTAGCGAGAGCGACTGCTGTACACCGTATAGAGACCTCGATCGGGCAAACCGTAGCAAAAAAAAAAACTGAATAGGTATATGGGGCAAACATTGCTGTAAAGTTGGTGTGTTTTGTTTATAATTTCTGAGTCCAGAAAATAACCAGTTCGTGGCACTTGGCTTGGGCAGTCGTACTTTACTATTCGGCAACAAAAAACGTTGTATAATATCACTGCTTATCCTTTCGAGTTACACGTGTGTACATTGTATAGAACAGCCTGTCAATTTGAACAAAAGTTAGCCATTAACGTTTACAATGTATATTTGCAAGTACGCGCAAAAAATACATATAAACGGTTAAACTAAAAAAATATTAACCTAGGTAATATACCACAGTAGAGTGGCTCGTGCCTCATTTCAGTAAGAGGTCAAAGAACTTTGTCTTATGTAAAAAAAAAAAACATTATACCTAATAATGAGTATACCTTAGTAAAAAATATATAATTATAGATTTATCTGATGTATTACGTAATATTTTCCTAGGAATCTGTACAACTAAGTTTAATTTCATATGCAGATAAAATCATGAAATAATGACTTAATGCATTGTGTTGTTTCTTCCTGGTTATAAAAATTACAGTGATTTACAATATGAAATGATCATCAAATGGTTACTGTAACTTTATTAGGCGTGAGCTTCACTTGAGGGCAGGGCATTGTTATATTTTGTTACTATGTTTGCTTTGGGATCAGCTATGCGTTTTTGCCTACGATTATAGCAAAGATTTCATTGCATTTCCCAAATCCATTCGAATTCTCAATTCTAATCACATTCAAATAATAAAATTCTATGTCAGTTCCTAATCCTCAAACCATGTCATGCTTCGAGACGTGTAAGTAGTACGTGAGACGTGTAAGCTCAAAGCTCAGTAGTAGTTCATTCAAGGGATACCATTTCTCGCGTTTAATATTTTACCGTGCAAATGAGTCAATGCATATTGACAATATGCATAGATTTAAACTACATGCCATGACGCCAATTTGTTCCCTATGGTTGTTTGATAAGGATCGACTTCCGCTGTCGAACAGTGAGAACTATTTCCTAGTTAGACCTTTAAGAATATCGGTAGTTATATCTTTATTTTTATTTTATTGCGTGACGTGCCTCTGTGTCGGTTATAATTATTACGATATCCTCAATTTTAGTTTTTGAAAACTTGACTACTATTTCTTTAAAAAAAGCTGATATGTATGTTCGAAGGATTGTGCTACTACCAGTGCATCCCTTAGATTTTGTTTGTGAGAAAATAAGCACAAAGTCTTGCGGCCCTGGGAGGGAGGTAGTTAGATTGCTCAGGCGAACTGCAAATTAACCTTGCAATAGTTTCCATGGATGAAGTTACTTAATATTTATTTATAGTTTTAATTATCAACAAAAAGGTTTTCATAAAATCACCGTCGCGGCGTCCGTCGCCGCGTGAAAAATGAGCTTGTTTATCACACTCTGTTAGTCGTATGGAACGGTTTCGTGGGCATTTATCTTGTATGTACATAAGAAATACACACAAGTACGTTTTTTCGCGTTATGTCTGCAAATTTACTGTTATGATATGATGTGCTTTAAGCTGTTCTTTATTAACTTACTGTACTGTAACTCAAAACATATTTATTATTGCAAGTTAAAATATAGTTCAATTCAATTGAACAGCTCTATTATGTACTTTTACTGCACTCAATGCTAGTGAAAATGGGATTGTGTCCGTGGAATAGAACAATGCAAATGGAATATGAAATTGTTCCTAACTAGCTATGGATTACGGTGTGGGTGTTTATTGTTCTACTTCCATAACTAGTGAAAGCCGGTCTGTTCGAATGAATCACTAATGCGTTAGCTGCCCACTAGCCTAACCTACTGCTTCCGCTGCAATGACCCATTTTCACAACACCCTAGACGCAGCTGAATATAATTTCAAACCGGTTTTCTAGCGTTGTCTGCGTAGTACGTTTTTTGTCCAACTGTTGCCTATTCCGTCCTATTGAATAGAACAAGGTTATGTCATACACCGGCATTTTTAAACTTTGGTATTTTGAAGTTTCCTTAGGTATCGTGACTTCCTGCCCCACAAGCTTTTTACCCTCCTAAGTGCAATGAGGAAAATAAAGAAACACATTTCAAACGAGATTGATTAATTGTAATTCTCTGACTCGGCATTTTATTGTCATGGCCTGAAGCCCGGTCATAACTCGTTCGTCGTAAGTGTCGTAACCCACCTTTTCGGAAAACGTCATAAACTTTTTGTAATATAAGTACACCTATTCTGGTTGTGTTTCAATTCTATTTTTACGACCTAAGTATTATATATACGTATATACGTCTTTTTTCATTTATAATTCTGCCTTAGCTTCCTGTGTGGGCCACCAGCACATTCTACTCTATAACAGAACTCGTTACTGACAATAAACACAAAAATCGTTGGCAACGATTTACAAAACAATACTGCTGTAATTATTTAGATCGTAAACAATTGAACGCGATCGTAATTACAAAATTTTATTACATTACATTTCTTTCTGGCAAATGTTTGGCATACATTTTCAATACTGCCACACATTTATGATTCTTTACAGTTCTACTTTTCTACACGGTTACGTAATACGGTTGATAAGATACACCTATGTTTAAATCACATATTGGACAACTCGTCTAGGTACTGTTTTATTCACCTACGTTTGATTGAACTATGTTTAATTGCACTATTGGACGACTCATCGAATGGTTGTTTAAGACATTATTTATTTCAACTAATGGACGACTTACCTATGGTTCATGTATGGGTGGTTATAAAAAAAAAGACGGGTTGCACTCCGGGAGTGCTGGCAGAAGTGAAAACTTTTTCTTTCTTTCTTTCTTCGTTATACACATAGAAAAAGATAATAAGAACATACCATACCACACCATACCTATAATATAGGCCCAGGTTCGAACCTATCGAACTATCTGAAACCATAACCTTACAGTCGATGCGATTACCGCTAAGCTACGAAGCTTCTCAGCGTACCTAGCAAAAGAAACACTCTGTAGCTAGAAATGTTGTATGACGTCATGTCGTCCTACAAAGTCGTCGGTTACGGGTCAAAGGTCACGTGATCCTGACGCGAGTAGTAGGTCACGTGATCCTGACGCGAGTTTAACACTTTTTATCCATCCAACGCCGCTAAAGAAGTTTTCACTCCAAAAACTAATTTATCCGAGTTAAACTGCGCGAAACGGATACTGCGTGCCTCAATGTGGATACCTAGATGTAGATTAGAAGGCTAAGGCGGGAGTCTAACCACCCATACATATATTATTAATACATAATATATGAATAAACTATAAATAATATAAATATAAGCCGCAGGTTCAATGAAAACTACCTATCTAATTTTCGGGATTTTGAACTTCGGAATTTTAGTACGTAAACAAATCAATTAATCTACGTGAATAGTTCATTATTTCAATCAACCTTAGATTAATTAACTTGCAGGTGAATAAATCGTTAAACGTCGGTGTGTAGTCCATTATGTATTCTGTACATTAGTTATAATGAACATATGTGGATACAATCATTAGGTATGTCAACCAGTTGGTGAATCAACCGTAGTTGTAATGACCGTCGGCGAATTGATACGTAAGCATACTACCAACACTACACTTTGCTCCACTTCTTGTATGTAACTATGTACATCTACACTCGTATGTACAGGCTGTACACGGTGTTACTGCCGAAAATGTATTGCAATTTCTTTTGTGAGATAAGCTGTGACTGTGACGCACACTTACTGTTTTTATATGTTTTCAACAGTTGTTGTTAATCACAATTGCAAATACATATTATAGGATCATTTACTCATGCGTTGCGTTGTGTTAAGGTCATGAATTCATGATTCTATGAATTAAGATATTTAGTCATTATATTTAAATGTTAAAAGTACTCAAAACGTTTTATGTTCAGGTGCAAGGTGACAGCGAGACCGTGTGTCATTGAGCCTTTACGTGTAGGAAGTTTGAGAATAAAGAAATCTTTCGAGTAAAATGAACATCAGTAAAAATAATCAGCCAGAGAAGGTTTTTAAAACTTAGCATTAGTCATCCTAATCTCATCTAGTTAAATGAAAATCGAAATTCGAACAGTCTGAATCGGACTTCTGGCTTAGTACTACAGCTATAACTGCCGTTGAGTAGAGCCATTAGTTTTTTTTTTTGGTGTGTTGAATGTTGAATGGACAATTTTAGGCTCATATACCGTGTTACAAAGTTACAAACCGTCTTCCGCCTCATACTAATCGTAATATTGTGCTGCGTACCAGCTGTGTCGTTGAACAGTGGGCTACAAGGAGCGAGCAAAATGTGATGTAGTGTGAACATAACAGAACGCATCCGTTGTATTTAGTTTTATAAATTAGGTAGCATCCATAACTACAGGATCTGTGGTAATAAAGGAAATTAAACCTAATTATTTTGCCGTTTCCATTCGACTGGAAATTAGGATGCATGCTCGTCACGGATACAAAAAGACTATTCAGACTCACCAATCATAGTTACATTTATTTCTGTGATCATCGACATTCTACAGTGTTCTACCTACCTATAATAAAACCGTATAACTTGGTACTCGTTGTCTGAGTCTGAATAGAAGGATAATGTTATCCAGGTAGACAGAGACAAGGTATTTCCACTTGCTCTAATCTTGGCACATGTCCATGGCTTCTTTTACATGTTGTACATGCTCTCCGATTCCGGATACTCTTGACCTGACCTTTCCTCAAATATCAACGTGATGATGATAAAGAAGAAAATGTTAGCACAAGTCCTGAAGTGTGGTGGTTCTAGTAGAAGCAATAGCCAATAGACAAATACAAAAACATTGTGAGCTTGCTCGATTTTGAATGCCGATATAGCTATTTGATCGACGCCCGAGTGAGGCCGTAACGAAGCAAACGAAGTAATCAGTAAATGTTGACATAAGAAAAATGTGTGTGTATAATTTATGAGATTAACAGTACCGAGCAAATGTAAGAACAAATTATAATCGCTACTTATATTAATAAAATTGGATTGTGAGGTCATGTGCAGCGGGCGTTATCGTGCCCTCCGAAGCACGGAATGATCGTTTATCGAACAGTGAGTGCAGTGAGTGCACTTGGTGCATCCATGATATCCATATCCACAAAACACAGGGGTGTAAGCTGTTTTTTTTACCAATTAAATTGGCCACCGTGGAATTGATGCCGTAAGAAGGACTACAGCACGATCGTACCATTTTAAAACCTCAAGAAAAAACGGAGCTTTGCATATTGCAGGTAGACCATCTATTTCCTTTGTCATTATAGGTAACTATCTAAAAATTCAAATGTAGTTTTTATCGCACATACGCATCGAAATCGGTGCAGTTTGAACGGTACAGTGCGATCGTAATGATTTCTAGTAGCGGGTATGCCCCACCTATTACTATTTTTCGTAATTCTATATCTGGCAGAAGCGTCGATGAGGCTTTTCATCAATAATAATATGTACATATTTTGTGTAAATATATACTAACCTAAATGTGTTAAGGTTAAAGATGATAAGGCCTTGACCTTTAACAATGAAATAGTATTTTTAGTGGCAGTGGTCTTGTGGGTTTGGGAAAAATTATTTCACCTATAAATCCAATGACCTTGTAATCGCTCAAGCTATGTTAATGAATTAGTAATTATTTGACTATAACACTCATTTTTGTTTTTAATACAAAAATGTTGTTCTGGAGATAAAGATAATAAAAATAAAATAGGTAGTTTTTTATACCACTGAGGTTGCAAACAAGCTCACGGTCCACCTGATGGAAAGTGGTTACGATGGTCTATGGAAGTATGCAACACTAGGAGTCACACTCGTGCTGCCGACCCTATAAACACAGAGAGTAGAGAGTAGTTACAATTATACTTAAGTCGGGTATTGCTTCCCAAATTCTCAATCTTATACATAAGTTACAGTCATGTAGGTATACTTTAACCCTTAACGATACTTTAAAATTAAAATAATTACATTATCATGTTCGCTTCACACGTGACAGTGATTAGTGCTTGTATGCGAAGGCTTTATAATACAGAAATAAAGGCTTAACTTTTAATCACTTACAATCACGGTATCACACGAACGTTGAACGACCAAATTTATATTCACCTTCATTTATCTTAGGATAATGTACACTTAATGTATTGCCTGAAGGCATTTTACGGTGGGTGTATAAAATAGTTAGCTATTCTCGTATTTCTTGCTTTGCGCAAGAGCTTGTGGTTAGCCCGAGATGCGGTAATTTCACAATAATGTAGTGTAGTTTACCACGTATGATGAAAACTAAAACTTTAGTTCCAAACTATCATATTTTTTTTGAAGTGAAAACTTCTTTAGCGGCGTTGGATGGGTGTAAAATGTTAAGGAAGCGTCAGGATTAGTTGACCTTTGAACCGTAACCGACGACTGACGTCATACAAGATTAGGTACAGACTATCTATTTTGCAAGTTACATAGATAGCGTCGTAGCTTAAACGGTAAGCACTTCGACTTGTAAGTCCTCATAGTTTCAGATAGGTAGTATCGGGTTCAAACCACCTGGCCTTCTGAAACTTCATGTGATTATTTTTTCTTTTTGTAATTTATTACTTTTTATGATTATTTTTTCTTTCTGTAATTTATTACTTTTTGTGATTATTTTTCTTTTCGTAATTTATTAATTTCTTCTGACAGAAAATTAGCAGAAAATAAGTGATAGGTTCTATGATTAACGCTATATTATAGGTATGGTATGGTATGTTCTTTTTTATCTTTTTCTATGTATATACCGAAGAAAGAAAAAAAGAAAATGTTTTCATTTCTGCCGGCACTCCCAGAGTGCAACCCGTCTGCCTTTTCTTTAACTGTTGATTTAAAACTATCTGCAACTTTTTTATACCGCTTAGGTGGTAGACAAACACACATACCACTTGATGGGAAGTGGTTCCCGTGTGGATGTGTGCAACACAAGAGGCGTCATACTTGTACTGGCAACCCTATAAGAAAGTTCTAATTCAATTCTTTAAGAAGTTCATATTGTAGCTTGGAAAAACCACAGTAGGGAGATTATTTCACAGCCTGAGGGTGCCGGAAATGAAGCCCGTTTCATACCCCACGGTGCGCACAGTATCAGGTTTCATCGTGCGAGGATGAATTTCCTTGCCTGTGGCGAGCGGTGCGACTATGATTGAAACTAACTGTGGGCTTCATGTCTTTGGTATACGAAATATAATGTTGTAATTATGAAATTAACAAATAAGATCAAGAAAAGTGTAATTCTTGGCACGAACCAATAACTTTATCTTCTTGACCGTGTCCGTGTGTACCTGTACCTAGTATTCCTTGGTTCGTGCCAAGTATTTGCACCTTCCTCAAATGTCTACTTCTTCATCCTAACACTAATCCCAGTCGCATCCGAAACTTTCAACTTGAAGTCTGGGGTCCGCGTTTACCAGTCTAACTGCGAATTTGGCTGAACTTTGACATTTTCCGTGAAGCGACTACCATATGACCTCCACAATCCAACGGCGATATCAAAGCAATTAGGCAATTAGAGATTATGGCAATCGGGACCGACGACGGCTTCCAAGGCACGACCAGGCCAATGCAAATACCCATATGCATGCATTCAAATATTTGCACTGAGCGGCAATCGAACCTGCGCCTCCTGCGTAGCGGCCGCGTTCACTACCGCTACGCCACGGTGGCTCTCACCTTCCTCAAATGTATACGCTGTAATACATACCAATAACGATAGCTACTAACCATGTACTAAACGTGAGTTTGAATGAACTGAGTTTTCACTTTTTAGGTAACTCGATGAAATTCATTTAGTAGAAAATTTATATGTATCAATTGCATCAATAGACGCGCTAAATGCATCAGTAAATTGGGAGAGGCCTATGTCCAGCAATGGACTGCAGTGGGCTAATTGATTGATTGATTGATATGCATCAGTGATACATAGTATGCAATCCAGCAAGTACTGTCTCTAGGGAACTGTGATGGTGAACAGTTGTCTAATAGTACATTACGTTACAAGTGTGTAAACAATGTAAACATGGCCGAGGCGCTATTAAGACCCGAGCCGGTAGGTGAGGTTATTACCAGGGCCAAGGACTGTAATCAACAATACACACGTATAGCAACTTTTTCAACAAAACGACGTGCTTCATCACACTTTGTGAATGAAATAAAACTAAAAATCATTAGGTACATGTACTCTCACACTGAAATGTAAACACTAAGAAAACTTTATGGCGATCATTACTTTTTTTTTTGGAACAGGCTATGGTGCTATGGCCATACTGCCTTCTCATCAGCAGATAACAGTCTTTACGCACAGAATATCTAGTAAATTTTAAAAATTCAGCTGATTTTTTTACGATGTTGCATGAAATGAGCATGTAATAGGTATATTAATTAATTTATACTATTGACCGGAATCTTTTTTGCATAGAAACTTTTTTAAAATAGAAGGAACTCAATCAATAAAATTTAACAAATCTATAACTCACCTGTGAATTATAGCAATGAAAAAGTCAGTTTGATTGTAGATGTTATTCATTGTGTCTAATTACGGTGAAATTCTTTATGAGCAAGTGTAATGAAAAGACAGGGAAGATACATGTGGGTTGTTATTAAAATAAATTCAGTCCTTTATTTATGGAAACCCATTTTTAATAGAAGTATACACAACATCAATTAATGACAAAAAATACAAAACCAGTAACATAAAAAAGACAGAACAAAAAAACATGTAATTACAATATTCGATTGAGTTCGAGTGGCAGACTACAGGCTATAGAAGGACAGACACGACGACGCGACGAAATGAATTTGGTTCAACCTGTATCGACGGTTGGGGTTGATGTCCTATCGTATTGTCAGCTTGTTTAGCACCGACTTCAATTTTCTTACTCGATAGTAACGTAAACCTTCTAATGAAGACACAAATATCTCACTTTTAACATATTCCTAAAACATGTAAAGGGTTGTGGGACTTTAGCGCACCGCCTATATTACATGAACACTTACTTGACGGGTCCCGCCTACGTGCGGGTAAATGTTTCTGTTACATTATGTAGCGTTTGACCGCAGCTTTATCCGCGTGGGATGTATGTTATCGCGTACGCCAACAATTTAGTTTGCTAAATGTATCGTAAGTTCTTCAGGTATGTAGACCTATCACTTTGTTAGGTTTCATTACTCTCGGGTCAGAGGTTTAGTAGTGACAATATAACAAATAAAAGGCTTTCTTCTACATTTTTGAATACTGTGGATTGTGTAGAAACTTCAACGGAAACGGCATAAGCGAAGTAAATCTTTTTGCGTAACGAATAGACGATTCATCCAGATATAATGTAGAAATATACAGCTGTGAGACTATCGAAGCCCTTTTCCATTCCTTGCATCATTTATTATGCAAGGAATGGAAAATATATATTATTCCTCTTTACGTAGAAATCCGCTGCAATAGATCAGTTAACAGCTTACCATAGGTAGTTTGGGGATATGAACTCACGAGTAGGGTTGCCAACCGTACTTTATAATACAGTATTGTACTTTATTGTCGGTAATTGTACTCTATATTTTATGAGAACAATAAAGTACGCGAAAGTACTTTATTTTTCGCATGATTAGTTTTTTGGTATTGCTCTTAAAGTATTTTTGTCGTTAAACGGAATTTACCGATAAAAGCCGCTATATGAGGAATAGGAATTGTGAAGGTAGTGCCACATAATTAGAATTTTGCATTCAATTCGTTGCTAGGATCACCAATTATCCAATCACCATTATTCGATTTCCCACTTTTTATTTTATTTCTGCAAACGTTTATTTTTCTGTTTTTTCGGTGTTACATCTCTAATAATAATAATATTATGCAAGGGTTGTGCTGAATTGAAAAGCTTATATCACGCAAGTGCTTTCTCTGTTTTCCGTTCATACTACAAGATTATCAAATCAGCACATCCCTTGAAATTACTATTATGATTTACGTACAACAGATCCTTTAAAGAAGCTTATTAACAATTATATTTTCCATTTTTTAGTTTTAGTAATACCATGTTAAGACTAAACAAATGAGCCCAAACTCGATAGGTTTATCTTGTTTAGTTTAGAAGTTTCTTTGGCCAGCTTCTGACTCCATCTTCAGACCCTGAATACCATGTACCAGAGAGTTTGTTAAGTCAAACTAAATGATCTCAAAATCGATGAGTTTTTTTATTTATTTAGGAATAGCTATGGCCACCTCACTATTCCATCATCAGACCAGCTCCATTGTACCATATTAAATTTGATCAAAATTGGTTGAGGATATCTGCTTCAAAATCGAGTAGCAAGATTCCACCCAAACAAATTACGTACATACATACAGTGAAAGTTAAATAAAAGCTTGTAATAATATAAATAAAATGTACTCTTTTTTTCAAAGGCTGTACTTTTTTTTATTCCTTTTGAAATCGGATATACTCTATTTTTGCTAAAAAAAAGTTGGCAACCCTACTCACGAGATACATGAAGAATATTATAAAATAACTATGTATGTACAGTCACTCTCGGAAGTTACTGAATATAAAAAAAACCTAGCGGTTGGTAACTTTACTTGCTAATACCGATGGCGACTGTACGTCTCAGTAAATAATTACGATAATGATATTACTCAGGAACATGATTACATGACTCACGCAGGTATACTGACCTATCGATTTGACTGAGACCAATAATGATAAAACTGGTTACTCTCGTTGTCTCGTCTACAGTGCTGTAACTATTGATGAATCACATCATCGTCGCGTTGATTATAACCAATTGATTGACAAGCAGTACTTAAGCACTCAATATACGTTACAAATTACAATAGGATACTTGACTGCTGATACTCGTAATATATTATTCTAATTTATATATGTATCACTTCACATAATGTATCTGAAGCCAATGATATAAAAAAATCACCTTAAAGCTCAATCCAATAAATTTATTATTATCGCTGTCGTCTATGCAATCGGGTTAAAGTGGTTATAGGGTTTGTTTTACGAAACTGGAAAACCCTGTGAAGTCTACATGGGTCAATGAGATGCTTATAAAAATTATTTATTTGTGAAAATTGGATAGGTGTGTCAGGAAAGTCAACACAGTAGATACACAGGTGCAAAAGCAATATACAAAAGATTGCAAAGGTTGGTTGTTTAAAAAAATAAAAACTAGTTATACGAGAGAAGCGTGACTTAAAAGAGAATCTAGTGACGATTATTGAAACAGGTAAGTACGATAATGTTGTAGTTTGATTTGAACATACAAGTAAAGACACCAAATGTAAGTATATAGGCAAATCAGGATCGACCTTACAGTAAATTGGTGGTCTTGAAAAGTTGAATAAGGAATCAGAAGTTTTGAATTGCATGAAAGGTCATTAACCTACAGTCACTTTTGTGAAGTGTGTGTAAGGACAGATACAAATGAGCAGCAGTTGTCTTTGTCTAGACCGGAAGTACAAAGACGTGGGTGAGAATATGGATGTAATTTATCTGTCTTTCTGATGTAGGATCATATAAAAACAATTGCTTTTTAGTTTTAATTCAAGGCAAATTCATTATTATTCTTAGGCTCGAATCGTTAAACGTAGTGTTGGTTTTTTTTTTATGTGCGGGAAATCCCCACGGATACCCCCCCCCCCCCCCCCCCCTTCGGAGCCGAAGGGGGAGGTTATGTCGGACTCGAACCGACTAAACCGCACGCCGTCTGTGGGTCGATGTGCTAGGCCGAAGGTGAGGTTGTCTTGTGACATATCCCTCGCACCCCGGCTGACCCAGGGCCATTCCTCTCGGTCTGGCCTCTCTAGCCACTCCCCCATGATGGGTCTTACCGCCGCAATCACGGGGTGCCCTGCGCGTGGTTGCTCAAGTCGTAGCTCCCACTCGGTCACCATGGCCCTGTGGAGCCGGGACTTCTCGGCCCGAATTTCTTCGGGAAACGTAGTGTTGGTGTAAAGTATGTACCTACCTAGTTACCCACCTACTTGTGATGTCACTTAAAAAACTTATATGTATAGGTAATTAATATTCAACACATAATTGAAGACGAACTATGAGCACAGATTACCTAATAGTTGGCACTACGCGTATGATGATTCTGAAGGTTTGATGACTTCACGAAATTGTTTTATTTTGACTTATCATGCTGAATATCAAAGTTTATTAAATTTTGCTATCTAATAGAATTAAGAAACTTTAAAACCGTTTCGAAAACGTAACGTAACGTATGTTAAGTTTAAATATCCTTACTTTTAATCCAGTTAATGTTTGATACTCCATTTTCATTATAATCTTTTTTCTATGGTAAATAGTGTATTTTTTGCGATACTATTTCCTTATTGGTACGAGTACAATGGGCAGCTAGCCTCTCCAACCTTGTAACTAGGCTCGTTGAAACGACAAAACGCTAATATTGATATTTCCGTGATAAGAAAAATGTTTAGGAGCTATTTGCTATGTAACCTAAACCAGAAAAAATAGTACCCTACTATTGAAAATACCCCATTCGCAGGACTTCTTAATTGTACTTCTTTTTTATCCTAGCTGTTATCCCATTTTATTTTGGGATCAGCTCTCTTAGTACTTACTGCTAAGGTGGCAGACAAGCACGCGGTCTACCTGATGGTAAATGGTTACCTTGACCTATGGACGTGTGCAACACCAGAGGAGTCACCCAAAGACCCTGTAAGCACTATAGAGTTACTCTGCCGGTTTAGTCCTTTGGTCTTCCCACTGACAGCACAAAAAACTCTCTAGTGACCTCTAAATATACTATTTATATGATTAAATTCTACCAATAAATATTATCAATATGGACGTTTTTGTGGATACATGGACGTTTGTTACTATTTCACGCAAATACTGGCTTAACGGATCTTGTCGCACTCTATAGTCTGGATTCCTGGCATAGGACATAGTTTATCCTGGCAGTGGGTTGAAACATGGTGTTTTGAGAAATTCAATTATTCAAATGTTATAGTCGATATTTCATTGCCACCGTAAACAGATAATCCATTAAATCCACTGATGCCAAGCGCGTAGTTCTATTTGGCTCACATACTTGTCAGGTAGTATATTTTACGTAGCACTAATATTGTATATTCAGTATTGTTGTGCAAATATTGTAGTGTTCGTAACGTGTTTCTTTCCTAATAATGAAGTTAAAGAGTTTGTTTGTTTGTTTGAACGTAAGTATCTCTGGACTGCCGGCACGACTCGGAATATTCTTTGTGCCTGCCTTCTTTTTTGGTGAAGGTTTTAGGCTATTCAATGTCATTCCGTAACTAAAAATGTAAGAAAGGGGCCTGGAGGCCACCCGCATACAGCCGAAACCGCAGGGCACAGCCAGTCCGGGCGTAATGACACACAACTTTTGCGGTTTTACTTGCGGTTTATGTAGAATACCTAAGAATATAATAATTATGTAGACCATGGTTATGATTGTTATGAACGATAACATATTTATTAATTAATTAATTAATGCTGTATCTGATTTTTTGCTCTCAGAATTGTATGTGCTCTGTGGATTTTATATTTATTCATATCGTTTTGTTATGATAATATAGTTCAGGGACTTTCTGTTATGGATGGGTTATAGTTGGGAGGGAAATGTTTATGTATCATGCATATAGGACCTTACTTTATACAGGGTGTAATTTTAAGACGGGGCAGTAAAGTACCTTAACCGTTATAATTACAACCAAATCTTTCTAGGAGAATATTCATAACTATTTATGATATACCCAGATTGGCACTTTCTTTTATATAAGCAATTTTTCTTTGCTGACCCTATTTTTTTGTCACCCTCTGAGTCGTAACTTTTTAGAATATCTAAATATATAGTTCAATCACATTGCACTTGTAGGTAGGGTTGCCAACTTTTTTTTAGAAGAAATAAAGTATTTCCGATTACAAAAGGGGTAAAAAAAAGTACAGCCTTACAAAAAAAGAGTACATTTTATTTTTATTACTAGCGGACCCGGCGAACTTCGTACCGCCAATATTTCTCCAACCGCGTGGTGTCAGATCCCGTTCCCGCTGCACCCTCTACTATATTAAACATGTATTATACATATAAACCTTCCTCTTGAATCACTCTATCTATTAAAAAAAACCGCATCAAAATCCGTTGCGTAGTTTTAAAGATTTAAGCGTACAAAGGGACATAGGGACAGAAAAAGCGACTTTGTTTTATACTATGTAGTGATTACAAGCTTTTATTTAACTTTCACTTTATGTATGTATGTAATTTGTTCGGATGGAATCTTGCTACTCAATTTTGAAGCAGATATCCTCAAGCAATTTTGATCAAATTTAAAATGGTACAATGGAGCTGGTCTGATGATGGAGTAGGAAGGTGGCCATAGCTATTCCTAAATTAAATAAAACCACCGATTTTGAGATCATTTGGTTTGTCTTAACAAACTCTCTGGTATTACATGGTATTCAGGGTCTGAAGATGGAGTCAGAAGCTGGCCATAGGAACTTCTAAACTAAAAAAGATAAACATGTCGAGTTTTTTTTGGGCTCATTTGTTTAGTCTTAACATCATATTACTAAAACTAAAAAATGGAAAATATAATTGTTAATAAGCTTCTTTAAAGGATCTGTTGTAATAACATCATAATAATAATTTTATGCAAGGGATGTGCTGATTTGAAAATCTTGTAGCATGAACGGAAAACAGAGAAAGCACTTGCGTGATATAAGCTTTTCAAATCAGCACAACTCTTGCATAATATTATTATTATTAGAGATGTAACACCAAAAAAACAGAAAAATAAACGTTTGCAGAAATATAAAAAGTGGGAAATTGAATATGATGATTGGATAATTATCCAATTGGTGATCCTAACAACGAATTGAATGCAAAATGCAAATTTTATGGCACTACCTTCACAATTCCTATTCCTCTTGTAGCGACTTTTATCGGTAAATTCCGTTTAACGACAAAAATACTTTAAGAGTAATACCAAAAAACTAATCATGCGAAAAATAAAGTATTTTCGCGTACTTTATTGTTCTTATAAAATATAGAGTACAAGTAACTAAAATAAAGTACAATACTTTATTATAAAGTACGGTTGGCAACCCTACTTGTAGGCAAGACAAACGAATATGTTTTATGAATATAATATTTGTCGTCTCTGCTTAATAATTCAGTGAATAAATTATAAATGAAATTGTTTGTTTTGTCAGGTCTGGCACTGTTGATCGCGGGTGGCGTGCAATACTCGAACGCGCCGCCAGCGCCAACGCCTGATGGCGCCGATAATGGCATCGGTACACTCATCGCTGGGGGAGTCATCCTTTTTCTTGGACTGCTATTTGCAGGTATGTACTTTCAAACGTAAAATGTATATAAAGATTAAATATTGTATTAATGGTATGATTCTTCTTATCATCTTGTAATAAAAACTTGTTCAAAGTTCAGTCTCGGTCTAATCTCAACCTCCCTAATGTTATCTCGTAACACAAATTTCTCTGACATCATGATCGTTTCTGACATTTGGAAGTTTCAGATTAGATCGAGACTATATTTTTGAATTGGCTTTCTGGTCTGATCCGCTAAGCATAAAATTTATCATGTTTTATTTTCTATTCCATTAGAGTTTAGATAGAGATAGCAAAAAGAGACGGTCAAACTCTTTAATGAAGCAATTTTTGTAAAGTATCCCTACATCATAAAATGGGTTATACTGACCATTGTCTTATTAAATATTATATTCAGGAAACAGATGCATTTTATATCAGTTCCGATTACAGAACCGATAACTATTAATGGTCCTGATTAACCACCTGTCGTATTTACACATACCTACTCTAATTGGATTTAAAGTGCTTATTAGCCTCATTTTTGTCTAAGTTAATAATATTTTGGGCCTCTTCTAATTTAATTGACACTTCAAGGGGGACAAAAATGTCAAAACCTCAACATTAAATCAGAACTGACTGTTGTTCTGAATAACAATAAAAACCGGCCAAGTGCGAGTCGGACTCGCGCACGAAGGGTTCTGTACTAAGAAAAAAGGCTGAAAGTCAATATGTAACCTTAATAATTTGTAATTATTTCTAGCGTCTACGTGTAGCCATTATTAAAATCGAGCAAAAAACGGTAAAAAAAATACTTTTGATGTATGGAAGCCCCCTTTAAATATTTTTTATTTAATTTTTAGTATTTGATATTGTAGCGACAGTAAGAATACATAATCTGTGCAAATTTCAACTGTCTAGCTATTACGGTTCTTGAGATCTAGCTCGGCGACTGAAAGTGGGCATGATAAAGGGCTAAAATATCACATTTTTTGTATGGGAGCCCCCTTAATTATCATTATTATTTTGTTTTTAGTATTTGTTGTTATAGCGGCAACAGAAATACAAAATCTGTGAAATTTTCAACTGTCTAGCTATTACGGTTCTTGAGATCTAGCTCGGCGACTGAAAATGGGCATGAAAAAGGGCTAAAATATCTCATTTTTTGTATGGGAGCCCCCATTAATTATCATTATTATTTTGTTTTTAGTATTTTTTGTTATAGCGGCAACAGAAATACACAATCTGTGAAAATTTTAACTGTCTAGCTATTACGGTTCTTGAGATACAGCCTGGTGACAGACGGACGGAGGGACGGACAGCGAAGTCTTAGTAATAGGGTTCCGTATTTATCCTTTGGGTACGGAACCCTAATAAAAAATATAAATAATCTCGTATTGTGCTCTTTCGGCCTAAAAACCCAAGAGCGTAATTTCTACAGGGAGTGATTCTTCAGTGTTGCCATTATGTCGCGGGTGTTGACGCAATGTGATTTCTGCTCAGTGCTCTGAATGTCAACGTGGAGAAATTATACCTATAGCAACAAGTACATTTTCTCTTCCGGTAAACCGCAAAAATATTTAATGTCTTAAATCACTCTATCTAGGAGCTGCATTGAACTTAACCCCTCCTGGGTGAATTACGTCTACGACAAGTTTCATTTTACCATATCTTATCTTATCGATTTGCGTCTATTTCACCCAGCAGGCCATTTCCTTTAGCTTCCGGTTAGATAATCTTGTGGCCTCGCCTTTATTGACCTTTACCATGGTAATAATACTAAATACCTACCTATAGCAGTGAAATTCTAACAATCTGACACCAGACGCATTCAAGGTTCCACCCGGTACCGTCTCGTGCATGTTTAACATAAAAATCACTTGGAGTTTACTTGTACGCACCTACGTAATCTTTCCGTAGCTGTCGAAGTCGCTGAGTAGTCCAACTATTTAATAGCTACTTTATTCAACTTCTGGTAGGTGAATCCTAGAAACTTTAAACACAATGGATCCTGTTTTGATGCCGCTATAAAACTTTGGCTATATTATTTTGTTACCGTTTTATTGATTTTTCGTTCATCCCATTATCTAGTCTAGACAGGAACGAATACGTACGCCCAAATCTCTAGCATAAAATTCCGTCTGAAATGAAGTCTTCTTATCCTTCACCTAATAGAAATACAAAAGAATCAAATGATCTAATGTACAGAGAAGACATGTTTCTTTGCATTAAGAAGAGTCTGCTAGTAAAATAGAGGTGTAAGTTTAAAAGTGAGCTATTCATTATCTATCCACGTCTATCCAACTGAGCATTTCTAATAACAAACAGACCCACATATTATTTAACTTTGCTCCTCAAAAAATAACAAATGCGGGAATCTTTGCAGTGTCATAACAGCGCATTCTTCATGACGAATGATAAAAGTTATTGCCCGCGAGTATACAATAAAAATGACCCGTTTTTATGCCTAGCTTGGTAGCTCGACTTGACCCTTTACGCTTAGTAGACGAACTTGTATTAACCGCCATTTCTTGACAGAAGATTTCTATTTTTAGTCCGGAATAGTGAACCGCTTTTAAATAGCTTCTAATGAGCAATGCTATGACGCGACTCGCGACATTTGCTAGCTCAACTGTAAATTCCAGTAAACGAGTGGGTTTGCTGGAATTCTGTTTATATTAGGAATGTTAGAGTTTATGCTGTTCATTGCCGTTTTCTTATATAGAACTAGCTTACCGCCTGGAACTCCGGCTCTGCCTGCGTAGATGTCGGCTATCGCAACCAAAAGTATTTCTCAAAACTGACGGACTTGTAACAGTCACATCAGGCAGGCAATGACTCATTATTCGTTACTTGACCTCTTCATCACTAAATTTATGTTATGAAAAATCAAAACATACCCCTTTTCTGGAATGGACAATAGGTCTGCTATCGTAGACCCCGTATGTTTTTTGGCACCACTCATAATTCTCGGTGAGGTGCTATCCTACTAAAAGCAGGATACCAAAATAGAGGGGCAGCGGGCATCATTATTTTAAATTACACAATTTAAGTAATTTAATTACATTAGTCTTTTTACGGTAAATGGGTATGTTAACTGACGTGATGAATGATGATAGAAGCATTTCTAAAGAAATCAGTTACTATCAGCTAATTAAACGTGAACACTGACGGTAGAGCCAGTCCTAAACTAAAAATCGCGCAGCGGGCTATGGAGCGAGCTATGCTTGGAGTTTCTCTGAAGGATAGAATTCGGAACGAGGTCATCCGACAAAGAACCAAAGTTACCGACATAGCTCGCAGAATAAGCAAGCTGAAGTGGCATTTGGCTGGCCACGTCTGTCGAAGGACCGATGGCCGCTGGAGCAGGCGAGTCCTAGAGTGGAGACCGCGAGAAGGCAAACGAATGGTAGGACGCCCCCTGGCCAGATGGACCGATGACCTGAAAAAGGTGGCTGGGACGGACAGGATGCGGAAGGCAGAGGATCGTACGAAATGGCGCACATTGGGAGGGGTATATGTCCAGCAGTGGACTGCAGTGGGCTAATTGATTGGTTGATTGATTGAATTAAGAAACTATTAAAAATTTCCATAGTAAACAGTATTTCATCAATTTCATGAAAACCACGTGATCATACATTACATACAATACAGCTCACGTGCTATAGTGAATTAAACATACATAAAACACACATTCTTGAAAACCTCTAGAGGTTGTCGATTGAAATTTAACCTTTGAACATAGCGTGCTATAACGAACAATTACATACTAAAACAAGACTTAATTCATTTAAAACTTCTTACGTATTGGGTGAAGCCTTGGTATTTCTTACAGTTAGTATAAAGCCAACACAATGACACCATTTGTATAGAAATTTCATTCGTTGCATGGTAACCATTAGAAGAACGATGTGATTATGAATAGTATTAACATGATAAAGAGGCGAATTCTATTGCTCTGAACACGTATCCATTGTAGAACTAATGCGAGGCATATACTGATATGTGGCAGGCGTAGCAAATATTCAAGGTAACTCATCCGGCATCCTATCGCTTTAACGAAGTCACTTTATCTGAAATCTATTTATGTGTCTGTTTGTATAATGGAAGACGTATGTGTTTACTTTTCGATACTTCTTATGTGCTAATAATCTTGGTATAAACACCTCGCGATGTGATATTTAGACCCAAAAATTTACGATAATAGAGTAGATATTGTAGTTTTTAAATAAATCTCAGCCATTAAATGGAACTAACTTCAGAAAATTGTTAAATTATATGACCATATTCAGGATTTGTCCTGCAAGCCATCGCTCTTTTAGCAGAATACGAAAAGGGCAAAATTATTCTGACGATACACCATCGAAACACTATTTAATTAGCAGACTTGGCCTCCTGGTCTGTAGTACTTTTCATTTTTAGGAGAATAAATATTAGTAATTATAGCTCTTTTCCTATAGAACTTTTGACTCTTTTACCCTTTTCTCTACCTGGTACTATTTCAGGATATGTCCTGGTCTGTAGTAGTTTTTATTCTTAGGGGTATGCAAGTACTAATAGCTCTCTTTCTATAGAACTTTTGACTCTTTTTACCCTTTTCTCTACCTCGTACTATTGCAGGATATGTCCTGGTCTTAGTACTTTTTATTTTTAGGGATATACAAGTACTTATAGCACTTATAGCTATCTTTCTATGTACCTTTTGACTCTTTTTTATCCTTATCTCTCTCTCGTTTTACTAAAGAAGTAACTGTGTTTAGTGACCAGAACCCGATACATATTCACATTTTATCTTTTGTTTTTCATCATCATATCATTCTTCATTGCTGATATTTGCTTAGTTTTTGCGGTTATTGAATTTGATTATTATCGGAATTCATTATTATTAAGTAGCTTAGTCTTTTAGACAGGCACCATGACTTACATTGCTAATAAAACGGTGAAATAACTAACTGATAAAATATTCTATCGTCATCACAGGTGTAGGTGGTTGGGCCTGGTCAAAACTCGGCGGTGGTAAAGAGGCTCCTGCCAGCGGAGCAGCTGCCCTCACCGCCCTCAACCCATCCACGGATCCCCTGGTGGCCGCGCAGTACGCACCCGTCCGCGACGCGCCGCCCGCACCCGACGACGAAATGCGCAACCTTATGGATAATAAGGATTGGTAAGGATACCTGAAGATATAAAGCCATAATATTAACCTTGTGTTGTGTTCCCAGCGGTGAGTAGGGTAGCCAGAGCTCACTGGAGCTTTTGCAGTCCATAGGCTACGAAAACCACTTTCCACCAGGTGGACGTGTGCTTATGTGCCAATATGTGGATAATGGGGAATTCGACTCCTCATGTTTTTAGAATTTCGAGTACTTCACTCTTCATTCGTCCATTTCAATATAAGGTTTAACTATGAGTTACTTAGAATCAGAATTAGTTGTCAGTTGTCAGCTCATTGGAAGGTAAAAATTAATAAAAAACATTATTCAAACGATGCATACAACGTACTTTCCATTAAATAAATAACTTGGCATACTTATTATTACGTTGTTACATATGAAATTGCCGAAATTTTCTTACAGATTCATGAGTTCGTTATTCCTGTAATTTAATAGCTATTTCCATTATTTGTACTTTGTTTAAAAGTTGATTTCAAGATTTTACAACTCTGTATTAAATTTTGTTTTTATTGGCCGCTTGATAAATTAAATTCGATCTTCAAAAGCAGTACTTCCCTAATGCTATCCCTTTTGACGATAAATTTCGTATTACTTTTTTACAGCTGTCACTTTTCAAAAATGTAATAAAAGTTGCTGTTAGTTTAATGTTGTCTCATTCATACACAATTTTTTTAATAAAATTTGGATTTGTCATTCCTAAAAAAAGCAAAAATATTAGTACTGCAAATTGGGTTTCCACCATTTTCTTCAACAAAACGGCAATTTCATATGTAACGACTTCTTGTTCTTTAGACTGCGGTACAAAGCTGTGTCTAGCATATTATAAAGAAAAAACAATAGTCCCTTTAGTTGTGTAACTGGTGGTACTTAACTGGTTGATCGGCGCAAAACACTGAGTCATTCTTCAAAGTAGATATCGTGCTCGTTAGGACCATGCCACCATACTAATGTAATAATAATGAGTAGTTACTTGGTGAAGTATGATACCAGGGATTCTTTTGTTCGTATCGGTTAAAGTTGCTTATTATTTAAGAGACGTGATTCATCTGACTGAACGGTCACTGACTTTGTAAAACGTAAAATCTGAATTAACCGTCTGCCAGAAGCACTAAAGTGAGATATTTTTGTAACTTTAAACGTTAGATACTTCTTGCAACAGTTAATTGGACGCGGAAGGCTTCTAATAAATAAAAGTCAGGACTTACGACAGGCTGGTCAGTAAAGAAGATTAACGAAACAGATTTATGAGGCCAAGGCCATTTCAAGGGGAACATTTAGGAGAACAATAAATATTATGAAAGAAGATGAAGCTACAATTCGCTGCGTGGTTCCCGGCAGAGTAGAATCTGAGGCACCCCATCTCTTACCATGCGGTGTCGTAGAAGCTGTTTAACATCACATAGATATATACAGCCCAGACTCAGCCTCAGCTGCATGGCTTGAGTCAACAGTAGTGTCCGAAATACGGCAATAGGCTTACCCCCTATTACGTGGGAGCGAATATACTGATTGCTGAAATGTGGGTCTCAATTCACCTCTGCCTAACCCTCCGAGGACAAAGGCGTGATTATGGGTAACAGGTGTGACTGTTTATGTATTTATGTAATACTCAGTGTCGGTGCAGACAGAACTGTTTTATTGTTAGTACACCTTTGTGTATTTTGATGAGTGGTGTAGAAGCGTGACGCTGACATAACATAACGTATGATATATTGTGAGATTTTCTTCCAGTTTTTGTATATTTTAAACAGTTTTGTTTTAACTAGATAAACATTTATCTTCGCCGTGTAACTGACAAATGTAGAATGTGTTTCGAAAAGATATTTTATCTTTGCATTGTTCTCGATTGCATCCTAGGGACCTCGGAGATCAGCGCACGCTTGCTCTTTCTTGTCCTTTCGTTTTGAATGCCGGTTGACCACTTAAACCAGAGAGACTCAGGCAGGCGCTTTCACCAGACCCTTTTCCGTTAATCAGCAGGTGTACCGGCTAACAGGTGAGATTGTACTATAAGTAGTACAATCTCGAACACCTAATACATCTGCTATCCGTCGCTTGGGTAACATGTTATGTTTACTTCAACTATCACACGGCTTATACATATAGTTGTCACGTGGCTATTGTTTCCAGTGCAGGCTTGTAATGTTAAAGTTCATGCCATTGTCTCCTCTTGTTTACCTCATGTTTCCTAGCTATGTGACGTGCGATCGTTTGTACTTATAATATCTGCGTAACCTACCTCTTTTTAAACCATTAGTTAGTATCGTTAATCGATCTATTCCAAAATTGTTTCATAATTACCACAATTGGTTAGGGTACAGCCAGGATAGATGCCCCTGTTGGATAGTTGTCCCAGTTTTTAATACTATATGTTAGGAACGTTAGAGAAGCTAACACTTTTCTATAATTGTAAGAGCTTCTCATCTAGACTGCAGTATTAGGAAATTATCAGTGTAGATGTAAACGTCTTCTCAGTGTGAGAGAAAAGCTTCCGCGGCTAGACCTCGATAGACGAAGTAATTATTTTGCTCAGTAGTTTCTATCGAATATTTTTATTACTAATTGAGGCGTCAGTCAACTTTCTGTTTCCTTGCATACATTAGAGTTTATACTACACTGTTTATTAAGTTTTATTATAGAATAGTTTTTATTTATTTAACAAATATAAAAGGGCAACTATCCTTATCAAAAAGGATAGTTGCCCCAATTACTTTTACGGATAGTTGTCCTTAGAGCACTCCAAGGGCAAGGCCAACTATCTGCACCACATGAGCTGGATAAAAAATTCCTATAGCCAGATTGTAGCGCGTGCAGGCGAACTCTACGTTGATATAGTTTTATCGTAATTGGACGAACGATACGGCACAAATCACGAACAAACTAACGTTTATTTTAATTACTAACTGGTTGTTGGATAGACAAATTTCGATCTTGTTCCTGCATCCCATGGAAACCTATTTCTAGGATCTAGGAAAGTAGCCTATGTGTTAGTTCAGACAGTATTCTATACCTGTACCAATTTTTCAGCCAAATTCATTCAGCCGTTAGAGCGTTATTGAATAAAAAACATCTTCAAATATTTATAATATTATAGAAGGAAGTAGTAAGCTGTGCCCGCTATAGCTGTAGTATTCGTTTTTGTGTACATTATAGAAACAGTTAAATACATGACTATTTTCTTTTCAGTCTAAGCAGTGCGGAAGAAAGCGACAAAATGCTGGACGGCAGGCCATCAGTTGCGTAAACTCAACCTCAACGAAACGTACGAGCTTAGGCTACTCCTAATGTCCCCCTAATTTGTGTAATGAGACACGTTAAAGATACATTATCAGGTAAGACAAATGTCCGGTTTTTAAGTACGGTACTTCTTATACCCTGATAGTACCTACTATTCGATTTTCTGTGACAAACTTAGTACAAATAAAACTAGTTGCTGGAAAATCTTTGAGAAAATCTGAAGCTTTTATTATTTTAACCCTGAATTTTATGGACAGTCCTCAAGCATAAGTAACATAGAATTTATTCTATGATATTTCATCGCAATGTAAGGTCTTCGTCTCACCGTAATTCACGATAATGTATTTTTAACGCTACTCCATTTTGTGTCCATATCTTAAGGTTGCATTTGGTACAAAGTATAGAAGTACTATATGATGAAACACTTGACCGAATAATGTTTTATTCGCAAGTTTTGTGTGCTTGTTTGTGTGATATACCCTAATTTGTATATGGTGCACTGTACTATCTACACTCGACGTTTTATATTTTCCAATTCGTTTTGTCAATCAAACACATTTTATATCGTGTAAGCACAATCTTTACTTAATTTTGGGGCTTGTATTCACCAAAATGTGAAGAGGGAGGATAAGCAAAGGATATTACAGTGGATGATAGACTATTCGAACTTCGGTTAAAATAAGTATATGGATTCTTGACTATCAGGATTCGCGATTTACAGGATCGCAAACATCATGACTCGTGATTATCCGGAATGTTAACCCCAAGTAAATTAAGTTGATATTAACGATTATTGAACGGGTGTGCGTTGTTTTATAGTCAATTGTTTAATATAATTTCGTATTACAGAAAATATTTCGCATAACTTCGTTTCATAGAATAATCAATATACAGAATACTTACTTTAAAGAATTTTAAATCATTGAATTTTGTTTCATATAAAGTTAAACTTTAGAATAATCATTTCATAGAATATCAAATCAAATATTCTTAATCATTATATTGTTTATTTAATAGAAAACTTATTACAAAGAATAACATATTATTATATGTATGTTTTTTTTATAAACTAAACAATTGATGCGTTTGGAACATTATAAAGGTGGTTTAATATACTTTAAAAAATAATTCTACAGTTTGATAAGTTTGTTAAACAAAAAAATGTGACTAAAAATTCGTTCAATTGTGTTTCTGTGAAATATGTTTCATTGTAGGAAATTGTTTTTGAAACAATAATATTCGAAATAAAAATATAAGAACCAAATATTATATGAAACATTTTCTGTGAAACGAAATTCTATGAAATTTCTTTCTACGAAATTAGGGGCTCCCTTATTGAACATTTATGTTGTGGAATAACATTTATAAAATAACATAAAAGTTACAGACGATTCTGACGACATCCATCCATTCTGACGTCAAAAGTTTCCTTTCTAGAATTAATATCATAAAAAATCATATCCCATTATTGATAACCGGATATTCAATTATCCGGATGATTCATTTTAACGATAGGTTCAGTTATCGAGTGTCCACTTTCGGCAATTGAATAACAATGTCAGATGGTTCATATTATTTTTCTTCAAACTATGGTGAATACAGGTTAAAGCATTTGTTTGTAATGTACATAACAACTAGTTTGAATGTCACTAAGTAGGTACGATTTATAATAGGCAAGAGAAAAACAGTTATTGTACATTATACGCAAATGTTTATTTAGAATTACATACAATGTATGTAATCAACATATTATTTAAGTAAACTTTATTATATTTAAGTCATTCTTTATTAGTAGTCTTAACGAAGTGTTCAGATCTAATATAATCTCATATTATAATCATATGCATTTCAAATGTATGTTCTCATAAATTTTATTATAATACAGTATGAATTTATCACTCCAAAATCGTTATAGCATAATGAAAATATGGAAAGGAATCTCAATTCAACCATGGAATAGTCTGAATGAGGAAGTACTTCTACTGTCCTTGGAGCATTCTATACTTATCTATTATCTCATTTCTAACATTTTTGGCATCGGTGTCATATACATTCGAAACTACTGCATACGATACCGTGAAACCGGTGTTAGCAAACATATCTAATATGCATTTGGGTATCCTTTTTAATGAAAAATTTAAATTATATAACTTTTATTATTCCAATTTCCATAGTTGATAACTAATTAATTAAAAAACAGAATAGCTGATGAGCATACATTCGATTTCGGAATGATAAACATATTGTGCAACCTTTATTCTAAGTGTTAAACACTATTTTGCAATATTATCTAAAGCTTTGGTAATATTTGTCTTAACTATTACGACTAATGTATAAAAGACAAGTGGCCAAATTATCGTCCAGATTGTAATATAGTTTTGTGCGTATACATTATGTATTTGTAATATATTTAGAATATCAAGTAGGTATCATACTGTTCTAAAAGTATTAGACAATGTAATCCAATCGGCATCTAAATAAACTTTATATTTAGTATTATTTTGTGAAGATGCATCGTTGTTTCTAAAATTAAGCGATGTAATGTATGGTCTACCGGTAGCCATTCATACATTTCATATTCGTCAATTTACATTGTATGAATTAATAAACGTCTGTCTTCTAAATACAAAAATGTTAAAGTCGAAGGGGTCAATTTGGTCCAGATACGATATGTCCATTACGAGCTTGTAGCGCAAATAACCGTATTGTCAATGTAACTGAGTAACTTCTTAGGCAAATTCTTCTCTTTTCTTTTCTCTTTCTAATTTTTTTTCCCAACTATGACGACATCGACCGCGGCAGCTGACTGCCCTACTGTCAGCCAAGCCTGCTTAGCCGGCCTTTGATGGAATAGAATGACGAATGTGAATGTATAGGATTTGACGTATCTGACAGTCGTTAACGCATGTCATAAACGTCAAATCCCATACATTCGTCATTCTATTCCTTCAAACGCCGGCCAACGAATTGCCACTTGCCTAGAGAGCCAGGACCGCCCGTGGGAACTGGAGGTAGTCCGCAGTCATGCAAGGTCGTGCGATGTTACTTGGGCTGGACCATATTTTCATGTTAAAAGGCAGGGATAAGACAAAGAAAGAGTTAATCTGCCTACAACAGCGCGTCGAATGTTTGAAGGCTCATGAGTGGTCATAAGATTGGTCGAGAAGCCGCTGGTGGCCGTCCGTACGATCCTATCGAAGCTCCAAGCGATACTATGTTACATGAGTCGATTTCAAAATGCTGCAAAAATGTTATATATAACTTCCTGCTTCTCATCCAACCGCTACTTCTTTAGTCAGAATTAAACCCAATATAAGACGATTAAAAATGTATTCTGGTTAAGCAGAGTTAATATAAACCAGTGGACACGTTTTCGATATGATTGGTAATAATCTCAGTAAAGTTGTGCAATTGGAATAACTTTTTGATGTGTAATGCTATGTGTATCACCTATATTTTTTATTTGATGTTCTTATGAAAGAACAGGCAATAATACTTTCTCATTTTATGACTGAAAAACAGTTCTAAAAGAGTATTCACAGGCTGTCTCATTTCAAACTCTGCAATATAATTTGAATGAATTTTTTAAACATTTTGCATGCTAAATTACAAATCGATTTAGATAGGAAAAAAATATTCGGCGGAGTAGTCAAAAATCAATGTTTAAAAATGATTGAAAAATCATTCATTGGTTCCAATAGTTCGTAAGAATTTCGGCAGACGCTCCACCGTCGCCTCAAAGATTCTGTTCGAGCGTGGTCAGAGCAGGCCCCCTGTACCGATTCCAAATTGTTTTCTGTCTAAATCGATCTGCAATATAATTTCTTATCTTCATAACTTTCTGCTTAAGTTGTATTCTAGCATCTACGTTATATATAAGCTCGCAACATCTTTATAGTGAATATTGATTAAGAAAATCGTTTAAATATTATTTTTAAGTAGATAGTTTTCAAGTATTTGTCCCCGCTAGAACAATAATATTATACTATGAAGTACTGATTTCAAAGCCTATTTCAGTTTGTTATACCTATGTTTTATAAAGCATAAGATTATAACATAGAGTATTTTATAATAATCTATGAGGTATAAGTTAATTACTTATACCAGAAAGTACTGCACGTTTGATCCGGTCTGGGTAAACAAATAGAGCCTATGAGATTTGTATAATGTTGCAACCTCCATATATACTTTGTCGCCATTTAGTTAAATCAGCCAGTTCATTGGGCGCCTAAGTCGCTCATTATGACTTGGAGAAGATATGACCCCTCAACAGTAAACCCTATCCTGTCAAAAGGGTACAATTCAAATACACCGCTGGTTATCTAACAAATAAATTAAATATAGAATGCATTGCTATAGACAATATAATGATATTATATTTATTATTCTCTTTAACTTGTTTATTAGTTTTTTTATGTCCTTGTTGTGTCTTGTTAAGCCTATTAAACAGCTCTGATACTTGCATGTACCTATCTTCTTATACGTGATATGCTGCTGTGACACTAGCGTTATAAACCATTATAAAATTAATATGATTTTTCTTGAATCCCAGTGATCTAACTCAAGATTGCCACTGGTCACTCACTATTCACAAGTCGTGGTTACAACCAGATGAACTAATCTGACAAAACATTGATCACAGGAGTAGGATCTCTTAAAATTCTGTCGCCGGTAACTTAATTTGGGTGGTTTTTTTAAAGAAATGCATAGTCTACATACGCTCCAACTAAAACACTATTATATTAATAGGATTTCGCGTTTATGTACAAGTGCCAGGATGGTATCCGCAGTCATGCAGCTATTACGCAGCAGCTCACGATATCAACTAATTACTGAAATTAAATGTCCACTGCGTTTGTGGATTATCTTTTTGGAAATCTGAGTCTGAAATTTCATTACTCGAATGTAATTATGCACCGATATATAATAATTCATTCTTTTTGTTTTATACAACCGTCCTAAGTAGATTTAAGTGTAGGCCATGAGTTAATTTTAAGATTGTCTAGAATGCATTTTGAGCGAAATGGAATGTAGCATTTAATGTGTCGAATTCTTAAAAGTATGATATTAATTTATTATGAGCTCTCTTTAGACGTAGGCAAAATTGGAGTAAATGTTCCCATAATAATATTTTCATCACAATTTTTACGCAATATAAGGATTTTTTTGATGGTGAAAACTGATATACTAAAATATATATTCATAATTATAACGCACGAAGATTAGATCTTCATGATATTTGATTATTTAAAATGTGTTTATTTTTCGACCGTACATGATGAATATTATTTATTCGAATTGTTTTTTTTTTAACTGAGGGACCTATATTCTTTATATTATTAACCATAACTTACAATATTGCATACATAAGCATACTTCTTATATAACGCTCTTTCGTAAGTCACTTTTATCAGTAAGAATGATTTAAGTAAAAATGTTCGAACGACAAATGATAGCTGATAATTTTGATGTGACTTGTTTTAGTGATGCCGCTTAAGTACTGAATCTTCGAAATTGTACGTTTAGTGCATAGCATACCCACATACTATTATTTTTTTAATGATGTACTTATCAATGTGAAATGTTTGGATAATACAGATAATTTAGTTATACATCAGAACTGTGTTTTATTAATAACCCGAGTCGTTGAGCTGTTAACTTCGAATTTAATCATAACTGGATACCTTTACGATACTTAGTTTATATATATTTTTATAGTTATTTTAAGTGCGCGGCTACCTGACGCAAAAATTACCTACACGATTATTAATGTAACTATTTCCCTTCATTGACGACTGTCGTTAGTATCAAATTAAGTACCTATGTAATTCAATCATACCTTACTATTTTTTATAACACTTAGGTGGCAGGTAAGCACACGGGCCACCTGTTGGAACCTGGTTACTCGACTTATTTTTTCCTTGCTAAATGAGCCTAATACAATTTAACGGCTGACTACCACCTCCTTCTATTTACTATACGGCGACCTCACCCGGGCCCACCCCGTGGTCCACCTCAATTCAATCAGCATTTTAATACAAAAATGTATGGGTTGTGGTCCATCTACGTCTACTTTGCAGACCTACAAACTCGTACACCTTCGACAGAAACTCAGTTTCTTCCATAAAAACTGAATAAACCAAAAGGAAGTACCAGACAACGGGAACCACGCTATGATGACGATGAGTGGTAGAAAATGAAAGCAAAATACATGTCCAAATGTCCATAATATTTATTGTAAAAATAACAAAATCATGGCATACTATGCTTAATTCCTAAAAGATAAAAAGTATAATTAAATACACTTGTATAATATCAACTTAAAGCTAATCAGTCTCTGTTGGTGCGGCGCCACCAAGGAACTCCCGTCACATCTTCGTCAGCACATATATTTACTGTCGGTCTGAAAATAAAAATATAGTTTTATCATTTTTATGTAGAGTTGGTCAATATTATGGAAAACTAGAGGGGTAAAGTTGAGAATGAGAGTGACCTCAGTTTGACTGCCTCATCAGATGCTTTTTCAGGCCCCCTTAAAGGACCCAGGATAATAGGAAGAAAGAAACACATGTGCTGGTTCAGCATTCCAAGTCTTTATGGAGCAGCAAAGAAAAGAGATGCCCAAGCGCATGGTCCTGGACAGAATTGGTTGTACCGTATGAGCTTGACACCATAGCTCTGCATGTTTGTTCTTGATAGGAAAGGAGTGTCTCAGTAGTTTGAAACAAGATTTTTTAATGATAATATCTTCTTTTCTATGGATATGCTATGTACAATACGGCAATCAGATTGCACATGTCCAATTATAGCAGTCACTTGGAAAATGCATTTTACTTTGTTTACTAAATAATATTAGACGGAAAAGTAGTTTAGAAATTTACCTGTACACTTGACTATGAGGTAATGTGGCTGTCAATAGTGGACACGCTGCTGCAGGCTGCTCCTGAATTTAAAGAAAGAATAGGTCAAAAGTACTCGAAGTACTGTAGCGGGTGGTTTTATGACTGGAGTAAGCTTGTGAAGTGTGTAGGACCGAACTAGGCGGGCTGTCACTGTCTAGCCTGGAGGGAACTGTTTGTAAATTATTAGCATGAGGGAGAAAGGTAGATACGTAGAATGTGTTTTTTCTTGTAGGAGTACATATTCTAACAACTTATGCACACACATTCTTTGCTATGGGAGAAAACAATCATGTAATCGCGCACATTATGAAGAGAAAGAATAACAAACTTCTATTGATTACTCGGTCAGGTTTAGCTAACTCAGGTCCTACATAAAGTTACATAGATCATTACATAATCTCACTGTTTCTACTAAAACTACCCCACCCTACCTAATAATAATGAATGCGAAAGTTTGTGATGACGGATTTATGAATAGAAGTGTGTTATTTCTTTATGCAAAACGGCTGTTTTGACAGAGATTATAGTCTGGATGGACTCTGCACAAACTGTTGTTTATTGTCTAACTGTATAGAATAATATATAATATATATTATTATTTCAATTTGGGAACGCCGGACGGCCGAACGGACGATCCATCCGCAGCTTCTGCGGGCCATTTCATCCATTTCCCCGACCCTCCCCTAAGGGAGAGTTTGGTTTTCCAGCTCTTACGGCGCCCCTCCAAACCATATATATAACATATAAGAATAGCTTACTGTGTATCACGGGGAGAGTCGCGGGCAACAGCTAAATATAAATCATTTGATGGTAAAGACAGTAATTGAATTAAGGAAATTGATTACAATGCAAAAAGCAATTTACAACTTGTTACATAAAGTAATCGTGTAATTGGCATTCAAGGGCGCTCGCGTTAAATGTATCAAGGTCAAATGTGAGTTGTTAAGTCATTGTATCAACAAACAAAACAAATAAGACATGTTGAATGGTGGCAATTTACATAGAATTTGTGCATAGCTTCAGCTCTGATGGAAACATGGATATTTACATGCTTGAGAGTTGTTCATAATGGCCTCAAGGATTGGTGCAGAGTAGTTACTTATTCGTGAAACCCACGACATTGAGGTGGACATTGGGCATCAAATTATCAGGAGCATGGTAGAATAGAAATGCGTCAATTATTCGTATTCGGTCACAGAACTAATAGAAAGAGCTAAAGAAATCTGTGTGTCCTGTGAAAAGTGATACAAGTCATCTTATATCGAATTTGATATTATTTTAGTACCTTAATCAGAAAAAAATACTCTTTTTCCTAATCTAATCAACATTTTGATACGTCTATTAGTTTCTGAGATCGTGTGGTACATCTAAGACGAAATGGCGCGATTTAATAAATTATGTTTGTGTAAATAAATACATGTTAACATGTATCGTTCATAATATTTAAGTTATGAGATAAATATTTGTGTGTAAAGATGTATCTCTAGTCATATTATTATTCACATATATTTATTACCTTCGAATAAGGTGTCATCTGATACATGTTTAGTTATATCAATTGACATTGTAAATTTGTACACTGCATTGATACAACTAAAGTTGTATTATTGCTCATATACATAGGAAAGTAATATTTTTTGTATTAAGTAATTCAACTAAAGTTATATCAATAATCACGCGAAAATTAAAACGGTTTTGATCCAAAATATGTGCAAAGTAATACATTTTGCGAACGCGAGCGGTGCACGGGGTGCCGGGGGCGGTAAGGTGCTCGCCCGCGCTGTCTGAGCAATCCAACATGGCGCACAATGTACGTATTAGATGTATCATTTTACACTAATTCTATTTTATTTTTCGTATATTCATAATAACAAGAACTAATAATAATTTACACAAAATAATTTACTCCAGCTATATCAAAATACACGAAATCTATTTATTATTGCTTAAAAGTAAAAACAGTGCAATTCACGTAGATGCGCCCCAGTATTGCTCCTAACTACTTATAATATGTGCGTATGCTTCCGAGTGTTACCAGTACACCTACACTAAATTTTATTTAAGAGTGCCCGCGCACACAAACCGCTGACAGTTGGCGGATGACGCTAGTGTCGAACTGTATCCCGCGATACCCTCAACCGAAAATTGGAGCAACGCGTCTTCGTGGATTGCACTATCTGTAAGTAATGAATACTAGTTTATGATACTGTTATTATTTTACTTTGTTATTTATGTTCTATGATGGTCTATAATGTAAAATATCATTGTTGCAGCGTCGTCCTTGCCGTGCAAAACGCATGTTAGACATGTTAAGTTACAGGAAAGTTATTTCCCCCCCGGACACACATTTTACCACTTTGGAAGTCTCTCGCGCAAACTATTCAGTTCTAAGTATGGGGAACCCCCAAAATTTATTGTTTTTTTTTTTCTATTTTTGTGTGAAAATCTTAATGCGGTTCCAGTGGCGTAACTATACCATCTGAGGCCCGTGGCAATTTTTTTGGATGGGGCCCTCCATTGTCCTAGTAGAAAATAGTTACGTTAGAATTTAATTTTAATAAACCACTGATGTAAGTAGTTACCCAAAACTAATAATAATATTGTGTGCATTTTAGTTGAATATCTAATAAGTTTTATTTTCAAAAGCTTAGGTTTATACAAACATTTATTATGCAATAACAATTTACTTTTAATAATATTTTTTTATTAATTAAATTCTTTTATCCGAGCTTTCTGTTCCGCAAAAGTATCTCATCAAGGTTTAAAGATCGAACCATAGAATTTTCAATAGATAGAATAGCCTAGTGACGACGCCTGTCTTGTGCCTTGTATATAGTTTTTTAAATAGGTTTTTATTAATTTTAGTTTCGAAAATAACCGTTCTATGTAATCACAGGAATGGTAACAAATAACATTAATGCAGTACATATTACTGGAAGGCTGCACGACATAAAATGATTCTTCATTAGTAATAAAACAGCAAGTTCTCTTATGCACGAAGACTTTTGTTTCATCTCTGAATGTGGACCGAAAACTGAGCATTTCCCTGGCTGGATTCAGATATTTCTTTTTTATTATAATTTTTTTATTATCTGTCGCTTTGGTTTACTTAACAATTCTTGTAAAATCGGATCGTATTTTCCTAATAACTCTACAATACTCAAAAAAAATATTTTAATTGTTTTTCTCGAGTCTACCGCTTTCTCTTTCGTTTTTCGTTCCCACTTAAATATTTTCTTGAACCAGACTTGTTGAAATTTAACTTTCACGATTAACTTTATTTTACATCCATTTGCAGGTTCAACAAAACAAAAACCAAGTTGATTTTATTGATATATTTGTTCACTATCGATTTACATAATTTTTTTTTAAATCTGTAATGACAAGACTTTCAGTGTCACTGGCTCCTAGCCTATTTGTCGAGCTACAAAATGAGGGAATTCCCCGACCGTCACTAGCTCGCCCGCGTTACCAATGTACCGCGACAAAAAATGAAGCAATCAATGCATGCGTTCCGAAATTCGAAATTTTTTTGTTTTGAATGTGTTGAAATTTTATTGATTAGTTTGAATTTCTATATGGTCTTTAGTTGTGCAAGACTTTGATTGATTTTAAGTACTTACAAAAATTATAATTTTCAAGTACTTAGGTACCAAATTTTGTTAAAAATGTTAGGTTATTTCTGAGCTCGTGGCCTCTTGGGCCGGGGCCACCTTGGGTCGGGGGCCCTTGGCATTTTTCCAGCCCTGCCACCCTATAGTTACGCCACTGTGCGGTTCACAGAATACACTTACCAAAATAAGTGGCTGTGACATACGGACGGACAGACAGACAGACATGATGAATCTATAAGGGTTCCGTTTTTTGCCATTTGGCTACGGAACCCTAATAATGATTTAATTTCATTATTGCCATACATTGATAATAGTTATCATGATTATTATAAAAATTTAAAAACTAAGGCTAATATAATAAATATTGATCATCATTTTATCTCTAGTGATGAAGACTGAAAAATATTTAATTATATTAGAAAAAATATTTAATAGTTTAGAAGTTGTTGATTTATTTAGTTCTACATGTTATTTGAATGGCCAGTCATAATTGGTTTTTATTTACAATATGTACATTAGAATTATTTAAAAAATATAAAAACAATAAGTACATAATATATACAAACCAGCAGGTTCAGGCGTCAAAGAATTCCTCTCCATCGATGTCAACTGGCAGGGTGGCCAGAAGGCTGGCGGCATTGCCACGTTGAATGGCAATACTGATCCTTTGCGCAAGGAATAAGCCAGCCCTCTGGTCACGGGTAGCGTCCATTACCCGCTTTAAATAATAGACGGGCACTTAGACCCCATGATCCCAGACGGCTCAAATATGTAATTATCACTTAAACTACGATATTTGCGCCGTTTGAGGGTCTCTGCCGAAGCAGCAGCAGCGCAGGCACAGTCTCCAGTCCCTGGAAGATGTGAAGGCGCAAGGGTGTCAGCACATGTTGCATCCCACACCAAATGCCTTCCCATCTTCCAAGGCACCAAGGACATTGCATCCGGCTTCTTGCCATCATCGCGCACCAGACCAGCAGGTTCTAAAACGGCTGGGACCTCGGCGGTGACAAGAGCCCGACGGATTATGTCATTGATGTACGCGTGCCGTGAAAGCCGTCCCGCGCTCCTACTGCATGAGAGACCATGGTGTCCAAGGCTACTAACTTCTTCTCCACAGCGACATCGATGCGGAGAAACGCAAGGAGCACCTTGAATTATGTTTAATTTGATATGGAAGTTGAATAACATTTTAGGTCTTTTAATAAACGTTATTTTATTATGTGATAGTTTTGATTCATTCTTGAAGTTCGAATATTTCGTCGAATCGAATTGAATTAAATTGAACTGGATATGAAAGTTTAAGTTCAGGCATGTTTATTATTTTTTTTACACAAAGAATACCGAGATTTTGATTTTTGTTTAGTTCTTTTGAGTATGTATTAGAAACTATTTTTCGTCTATGTTGTATTGTTGACTGATGTCATTGATGCTTTTTTTCCTTTTTAACTAAATTAAAATAATTCAACTTTCGAACTAAGCGTTACTCAATAATACCCTTAAAAAAATTAAAGTGATAATGCATTTTTATTTGCTTTTTATTGCTTTATTTTTATGCCTGTGTCTTTAGACTGTTTCTTGTATCATATTACACAAATTTGAGTTGAGATTTAAGTCTACTTATATCAAAAAACACGACTTTTATTCTTGAGTAAAATGATATAAATAATAAAACAACTACTTTTACGAGTTTTGTGTCTACAGTGATTTTGCCAACTGAATAATATTACTTGTTTGTTTGACAGCTATGAACAGGAGATGATTAGTTTCATATAAAACTACCTGATAATATAACAAATATCACCTTTCACCAAACCTTCACATAGCGTGTAAATTGATATAACTCATTTAGAATCATTATACACGAGCATTCATTTGGTGTGTTTTGATACAACAAATAGTTTTTTTTAAATATCTCTTCCTACATGTACACTCTTGAGCAGGAACCTAATAGGTTATTAAGAATAACACACTAATATAAAATACGTCACTTGTTTCCAAACAAATTATTATTCTAAAAAAAATTATGATTATTTAAACACAAAAACTACTCTACTGTAAAGTTGACATTTTCAAGATGTACCAGTTTTCACAGGACGCACAGAAATGTGATGCAAGACAGAAGCGAGAGCCCTAAAAGATAGGCCTAAAATTTTATAAACTCCACAGGGCACTCTCACGCGCGTTCCGAAATTCGCGCATGTGTTTATGTGTGCATTATTCGAATGTGCATTGCTTTTATGGATATGATGTTATGTAGAGTAAGTTCTGCATCATATATTCTGTATTAATAGCATAGAAGCAGCAGGTCGGTTCTGGAATATCAACCCTTTTGTTTCTCTTTCATCTTGGAGCCTATGATTTGCTTATTTCTACTCCTCTAAATTGGGTTCATACGGCTATTACGTCTGACTGATAGTCAACCTCTCACCATGAGGAAGCCTATGCCAAAGCTTCATCTGTGAAATCAGCAGGTGGCTTGTCATAGTATCTTTGTGGGGCTCAATATACCAAATTGCAGAAGTGGGGTGAATTACCTGCATAGATTGCATTGGTATATGCATGTTTGCTCGCAGTTTCCGCTGCCGGATTTCACGACGCACACAGCATTGCACGCCGAGTAACACGCCGCACACACATGAAGAGAGGCACCCTGAAAATTATCAACTAAAAATCAGCAAATATCTCTATTTGGTTTCAATCCACCAATTATATAAAATTATTGTGGACGCAAATTTTTCCTGTTCTTCAAATAAAACTTTTGTAATTTTTCATAATGATGAACAATAATGTCATTAATTTTCTAAACATATTTATTGCTTTTATTGTTATAATTTATGTACCAGTTAAAAATGTTTTAATAACCAGAGTTCTTAGTGCTTGTGAGTCTCCCTTAGGGGAGGGTCGGGGAAATGGATGAAATGGCCCGCAGAAGTTGCGGATGGATTGTCCGTCCGGTCGTCCGGCGGCCCCAAATTGAAGTAATAATAATAGTGCTTGTGAGTTGAATAATATGTGTAATAGAAAGTTTAAAATAGTAGGATCTTACCTATATACACTAACACACCGAGATCACCATTACGATTAGTACGTCTTAGTACAATGCCTGCAATGCACAATGATATCCCAGTCAATATTCCAACTACAAATATCACCTGAAAAGATAAAATGTTGCTAATCACTAATCAATTTATCACCTCATCTATGCATATATGTTTAGAAATGACTTTTTGTTTTGAACACACCCTGCACATCAATGAATTAATAATATTCATACTGTAAGAAGACTTCTTTGATTTGTAATGTTGCTTTGAATTAATTTTATTAATATATTTTCAAATAAATAATAATAATACTAGATTTAACAATAACACAAACCTGTAAAATATAATAGCAAACATATTCAAATCCTGGACAGTGCCCTCCACAAGCTCCTATAATGGGAACTTCAGGACTGACAGAGGGTATGGGAGGCACTGGAGAACGGCTCACAGCTTGTGTATGTGATTCAACATCACATAATGGAAGTGAAAAAGCTGATGCACACTGTGGAAATGAGTAAGATTCAGTAGGAGCTGTGTGAGTGTACACTTTATCTCCTTTCTTGTAGTTGTGCCAAGTCCCAACCCCATATGGTGACTGATACACTGGAGAAGGCGGTCCATAATCTCTCACTGTGCCATTGTAATAGTGTGGCATCTGAAATAAATAAAAATCATACAGGAAAATGTGAAAACATAAGTTGCAAATAGTTGTAACATGAAATAACTGTATGCAACTTACATGGTACGCATTGTCGGACGTGGAGCTGTCGGTGCCTGCAACTTGATACACTGGTGCGTTAATATCGTCCACCCACGGGTACTTTGCCCTTTGTTGAGCAGCAGATGCAAACTGTTGATCACTTCGAGGAACCACAGTAGTTTGATATGGATGAACGGTCCGAGGTGATAACTGTTGTTTAAACATTTTCTAGTTCACTTTTGTCTGAAAATAGAAATTATGCTGTAGATGAAAAATAAACAGAAACATCATTACAACGTGGGAATTGTGTGTATTGGAGGCTTTCCTACCTCATTTTGAAGATGTTGCTGTTTTGACACAAAATTTATATGCTATGCACATTTAATGTAAGTTTTATGTTGAATAATAAAACAATAGTATCATTACAATGTTTATGTTTCACTTATCAGAATGAAGAGACTCCGCCATGTTTTCAACTTTTCACAAATCCAATTTCCAATCACTTCATTCGCATCGACTCCATCGAGTGCGACCATAGATTATTATATATAGTAGAGAGTGCGATCGAGACTGACTTACTTGACGTTATGTTTATGTTATCTGTGATTAGACTTGACTACCACAGAGTTAGTAGGTAATATACTATGCTTAGAGGAAGTAGAAAATTCTATGGATACTTCAAAATCATCCTGCTTTAGTCGATTATTTAATCGTATGCGACCGAGACTGACTTACTTGACGTTATGTTTATGTTATCTGTGATTAGACTTGACTACCACAGAGTTCGTAATATACTATGCTCAGAGGAAGTAGAAAATTCTATGGATACTTCAAAATCATCCTGCTTTAGTCGATTATTTAATCGTATGCGACCGAGACTTAGGGCCTCGTTCACCATCCTCAAGTAAAGCGTTGATTAGTAACTTCTTAATTAACGTTAACTGGTAGTTAAAAGTTCTGGGGTTCTAGTCAAACTGCATTCGTTACGGGGCGAATCCATCGCTACATTCGCCATCGCTCCGATGATAACGATGTTCGATTCGTAGACAATGTTTGTCACTTTTTGCAGTCTTCAACTCGACTCGAATGGTCGTTTCGACACCATTTTAGTCTATGATTTTCGAATTAATGTGGATGAGTCCTAATTCTTATTCCATCGTCACTGTCAAGAGTGTCAAAACTTTGTTTTGAACTTTTGACGCGGACGGACCAAACAAATGTTAAAAACTCTGTGGGATCTTATTAAGAGCTTTAAATGTAAGATTTAAGTAAGTATTATTTAAGTTAGTAAGTGTTATTCTACTAATATTACAAATGTGAAAGTTTATGAAGATGTTACACCTAAATAAACATATCCCACAGGAAGAATTAACCTGTCTTCAATTTTCAGTCAATTTTTACTCTTTTGGAATTTATGGAAAGGCGCAATAGTTTAAGCAGTGAAATATAGCGGCATTACTTTAAATAATATCAGTTATAATGGGCCGAAAGGAAGTAAGAAACAATGACCTTGGTGGTTTACAATAACTTATTCAATTTCATAGAACTCTTATTATTCATATTCCAGCCACGGTGATTTATCGAGACCTCAGCCTGTCTTCAAGGCCATATAAGGGTAGACAATCTATGGCAGGAGTCAGCCATTATCCTTAATTCTATTCATGGTGGTGTCAATACGACAAGACAAATGGAAAAAGGTATTTACCATACTGAAACTACAGCCCATAGAACAGGTTTGTGTGTGTTTGTGTTTAATAAGTACCTAGATTAATAATATCATTGCATTATTTAGGTGAATAAAAGATGTTGTGACTTATTTATTAATGCTTTAACAATAATCACAATTTCATATAAAATGTTCATTATAATATTGTATACTTAGTTGCATAATTTGTTTATTTTAAGGTGTTTGCTGACTGGAAATCCAAGACCAACAAAGACACAAACTATATCAGCATGGCAGTGGCACTGATGGAGGTCCTGATAACGGTGAAATCGGATAACTCATGGGTGCCTTAGCAATGGAGGGCCCCCTAATATAAAAGAACAGCGATTTAATGTGAGTTGATGTGTAACTTTTTGATTGATGTAGGTTACTGTAGGTGTAATGATTATAATGATAGAAGATTAGAAGTTCAGTAAAGTGATTTTTCTATTAAACTAAAAATTTAAAAAATGAAATTACTATATTATACAAACAATAAAAAAGTGTGCAGTTTGTATCTGCCACCTAAGTGGTATAATCTGTTTTAAGTACTTAAACATACATAACCTACATATAATTTTATGATTCTTAGTTTCTATCAATCTTCAAAAATTCATTAGTCAGATGAATATAATTCACATGAAAATTATAAATATCTTTGTATACCTCTGTAGTAAAATGGATTTAAGTAACATAACAAAAGCATTGTATTCAAAAACTGATGATTGCTCAATAAAGATAAATTATTACGGATATGACAGGAACTTAACAGTAATTACTTTACATAATATTATTTTATAGTATACGTATTTATTTATCTTTATATTCTTCCAGAGACCATCAACTGCATCATCAAACTTTAACAAGCAAGATATTGTTGTTGCATATGGTATGTACTTATCACCTTTTCATCAAATAAAGATACTTCTTGTAATATACTATACTTAACGGGAGTGACATTTTAAATTTTTCTCACATAAACCTTTATCTTCTGGAGAAATGATTATTCTGTATGAAAATCTAACATACATACATATAATCACGCCTTACCCCCGAAGAGTTAGGCAGAGGTGAATTGAAACCTATATTTCACCAATCAGTGTACTTGGTCCCATGTAATATGGACTTTTTTTAATAGAACTATGGTGGCAGACAAGCACACGGCCCACCTGATGGACAGTGGTTACCGTGGCCCATGAATGTGTGCAACCAGCAGCATGGAGGTGAGCCAATTGCCATATTCCGGGCACTATTGACCATCTAAGCCTTATTATGTTATATGTGTAACGTAATGTTGACATAGTCAGTCACTCCCTCTTTCCCATTGAAGTAGGTAGATACATCTATCCATTATGAAAAAGTATTCGTTTTGTAGAGTGATAACAAAAACCTATATTGCTATTTATTTTTGCAGACTTAGTAACAATACAGTCGCAGCCTCAGACACCACCAGCACCACCAACACTACTGCCATCAGCGTCATACGTCAGCGTCAGCGTCTCCACCAGTCAACAACTACCATTAGTAATTCCGACCTGAAGATCACCACGACCAAACACGCCTCCCATTCTTCCTCCTCCAGCTGGACAAGAAACGGTACGGGCGACTTTGTGGCCGTTGAGCAAAGGATACGATTGAGGGAGAGGCCAGCTAAATGAAGCTCGTAGGATAGAGGTGGATTTGCAGCGCTATAATATACTAAGCCGATTTGCATATATTGCTGAAGGCTTCCTTCAGCAATATTTGACAAGTAGGGACCACACATAACAGCATTTTTTTTTTCTATAAAATCAAAAATATGCTCGCACCTATTTCCTTCTGGAGTAGAAACAGATAACAGCCCGTTATCTGCTTCTATCCTTACCCACTTCACAAGCTTCAACTAAATTAAACCTTTCATGCAAGCCCGCCGCTTGCTTCAGACTCCCTTTCTTTAGTTCATTTTTTTACCACTCCGGTGGCAGACAAGCACCCGACCCATATTTTAGTTGTATATTCTTTCTTTTCTTGTTGCGTATTTCTTTTGCGCACGGTTTTCTTGCTCTTTGTTTGTTGTTTATTCTTTGTTCTAACTGGTTGTGTAAAGTGAAAAACTTGTTGCTTAATACTTAATAATTTGTTAATAAACAATGTTACAAGGAATTGTACAGAAGTTACTTTGTAGTAAATAGAATAAATAGTATTAATATGGGAAATATTGTAATACTGCAAAAGCCTTGTATAATAGCTGAATCCACAGAAATCACTGATTTTCTATTAGTGTGTCCATTGTTATTTCGTTTTCTTGTTGTTTGTTTGTTGTGAGTTCTTTGTGTAAACTGACCAACTTGTTGCCTATTTCTTTTATCTGCTAATTTATGAATGTAAGAATCAATCTAAAATGTATTATAAGTTATATAACTTAATAAGAGAAAATATCAGTGTGATTTAGTTAGTTAGTCTAATCAAAACTGTAAGTCTGATTTAGTCAAATATCAAAATCATATTATGAGTTATCACGCCTGTAAATCCCCAAGGGGTCTGTTTGTGTATGGTTATATTTAAAATAAACAGAAGCCTTTATATTTCACTTTCAATCGTTTTCTTTTATTTCTTAACATAGTACAATATTGGTATTTGCATACAAGCGTTATTCTGCTGGCCTGCTGGGGATTATCATGCAGTACCCTGTTTTTACAGGCATCTCCAAAGTGCCTTCAGCAAGCCAAAGCACCGGTCTATAACGTTATGAGCCTGCACATGGCGCGATGTATGTATTGCAGTGTGAGACCCAGGCACAGCATCTTGAAGTCATAAGCCCTGTCAATTGTGGACGCCCGGAATTACCTGAAACAACCACATAACTTTGTATATATATATATTGAATACTTAATGTGTATATAACCCTATTACATGGGCCCGAATACAATGATTGGTGAAATGTGGGTGTCAATTCACCTCTGCCTAACCCTCCGGGGATAAAGGCGTGATTATTTGTATGTACATCCTTGTACTATTAAGGTAATGGTCTTGAGCCCTTTTGAGTTTAAAAACGGGTATTGTCTTATCTTACCCAATAACCACACTCATTCTCTACTTTGATGGAGACTGCCTGCATGGCTTGACTTTGCTTCTGGACCATATATAGGAGTCATGTGTGGCACCACCAAACTAAGAATGAACATTCAGGATTTCACAGTTATAGTTGTAAATCTGTAAAAAAATATATAATTTATTTGCAGGACAATATTCACTTGAATACTATTATGAAATCTTCAGCATATTTTATTTGTGTTCATTGCAAGAGAATCATAAATAATGTGTTGTTCATCAAAACGATAATCCTTTATCATAATATATTTATTATTTTAGAACTTAAACATACTAAATCTTAAGTTACATATATAAATGATTTATAAATTAAAAAAGCATCAACTCTCAATTGATTCGCTATTCTTGGCTATTACCTAATCTTATTTGTATGAAAAAATAGCAATTCTACACTGGTATCTCTGAATCCCCAGTCACCAAATGTGTTTATCACAACATGGTGATAAGCCGGAGTCAATGTAGAATACTTACTATCAAAATTCTCAGACTGCGGCATAATGCTCTATATGACCATTGCAAATAGAATGAATGTATTGATTTATGATAATACATAATAACAAAATGCTAGGAAAAAAGTTGTTCTCTACAGGTTTTATCTAGGTGATATTTTAGAGACGTGACATAACCAAGTTAAAATAAGCTTTACTTCATCCCACCTATTTTTTCAATGATAAATTTAGTATCTATTGCTTAGGTAGGTAGGTACTTACTTAACATTGAATGAGTGAAATCCTTTTCTATTGAAGTATAGGTGCTCATCATTGCCCAGCTTAATGATGGTAACATGTGTGCATGTGGGCAAATTGTATATCCTTTGGAATCTGTAAGGTAAGAACATACACATTACAATATAAATCCTACATATATCTGTATATTCTCAATTCTTAGGAAAATATAATAATATAATTGTTGACATCATAAAAATAATTCCACTTACTCTTCTTTGATATGTGCCTGTTCTTTTGTGGAGTGAAAACTATAATTTTTTCCATGATGGAGTTGTAGTACAAGCAGGTGGCAAAAGCACTAAGGGTACATAGCACCTGAAATAAGCATAATAAGTAAATTCAAAGCAAAACAAGAATCTTAACAAGTGTTATTATTCTACTCCATACTGTCTTACCTTTATTTCCAAAGTTATCTCCCACGACCCTTTGAATGCAGTGGAAGCTCTTACTTTCACACAAAGATTTTATATGTTGACCTATTAAGACTGAATAATAAATAAAGTTTCCTGCATCTCATCGACATTTTCCAAATCTCGCCGGGAAATGTAAAGTCTTTGGCGTCTCTGCCTAACAGTTTTATTACGCGCTGCCCACAGTAAGCTCGGCTTTTGCTTTTTGTATTTATGTTGTAGTAAATTTTGAAATTTCAATCATAGAAGATTAGTATTGTAACCTCAATAAAATGACAGTTTCGCGTATCTCGACACTCACACAAACTTACTACTATATACACACATTGACATTTTATTCGGTAGCGACAGGGGTCCGGCATTCGCTCCGGCTGCGAACACGAAATTCGAAATGGAGCTATAGCACCTGTCAAAATGGGCGCGTTGGCTACGTATTCCTATACAAGTAATCTTTCGTTAATGTTGGTTCGATTGATGGAATCGCGCGAATGAAACATTGTCTACCTTCTGTGTGTTCGTTATCCGTGGATCACGTGACACGTCGACAGGTAATGTCAGTTCCATACATTTTATATCTTTCGACTGACGAAATAGCCAATGGAATGAAACTTTGTCTAAACGCCCTGGGGTTCTAGTCAAACTGCATTCGTTACGGGGCGAATCCATGGCTACATTCGCCATCGCGCCGATGATAACGATGTTCGATTCGTAGACAATGTTTGTCACTTTTTGCATTCTTTAACTCGACTCGAATGGTCGTTTCGACACCATTTTAGTCTATGATCTTCGAATTAATGTGGATGAGTCCTAATTCTTATTCCATCGTCACTGTCAAGAGTGTCAAACTCTTAAAACTTTTTCTACGCGGGAGGACCGACAATTTAAATTGAGATAAAGTTTAAACGAAGTAATAAAAGAATAAGTAAGTATTATTCTACTAAAACATATTACAAATATGAAGATGTTATAACTAAAAAAAAGTTTTCTTTAGGAAGAATTAATCTTTCTCCTATTTTCAGGAATGGATTCGAGAATCAGTGCAAGCGCCGAGCAGTTTTCCAGTTTGCTGGAATTTATGGAAAGGTGCAGTAGTTTAATCAGTAATATATTACAGTATTACTTAAAATAAAACTGTTTTATGTACCGAAAGAAAGACAGAAGCATTGACGTAGGTAGGTAGTTTACAATTAAATTCTCAGAGAATATTCATTCATATTCTAGCCATGGTGATCTATCGAGGCCTCAGCCGGGTCTTCAAGGCCGTATAAGGGCGGACCAGCTATGGCAGGAGTTGGCATCAATGCTGAATTCAATTGGTAGTGGTGTCAATAAGCCACCAGAGAAATGGAAAAAGGTATGTACCATACTGAAACTAGACCACATACAACCAGTTTGGATATATCCTCCCTTATCTATTAAGTACCGAACAGTGAGCGCTATGAGATTTATTTGTGTGTACCTACACAAACCTTTTGTGGTTTTATTGGTACATTATATGTATAATTAGTATTAAGTTTTGTAATGAATAAATAAAAAAGGTGACTAATATGTAGGCTGGCTTATGAATGCTTTTAACAATAATCATAATGTTATATAAAATTTTATTATATTATTGTAAAGCTAGTGTAAATTTATCATTTTAAGGTGTGGGCTGACTGGAAATCTAAGACTAAAAAGAAGTCTTTGATGATACGTCAGTATGCTGGTGGCACTGGTGGTGGTCCGAACAGCAGGATTACCCTTACAAGGTTGGAAACCAGGGTGTTGGCACTTATGGGTGCGTTAGCAGTGGAAGGCCACCCGGAAATAGAGGAACAGGGATTTGATGTGAGTTGATGTGTAACTTTTTGATTGATGTAAATAATAAATATAAATAAATATTCCACAACATTTCACACAACGCTATCTAGATCCATGGTAAGCATAGCTTAACTAGCTTGTGTTATGGAATCTAGAATGCGGATAAACATACTTAAATACGTTTTTTTGTTTTTTTTTTTTGTAAATACATACATATTATACATAGAAACACCCAGACCAATGCAAATATACATATTCATGCATACAAATATTTGCACTGAGCGGGAATCGAACCCGCGCCTCCTGCGTAGCGGCCGCGTTCACTACCGCCACGCCACGGAGGCTCAAAGCCATTTATAATTTGCATGGTCTAATAATTATTATAAGATTCTACCACCAAGTGATTTTTCAATTAAAGTAAAGTATTTAAAATATGAAACTACTATAGTATGCAAACAATAACAAAAATATTATGCAGTGTGTCTGTCTGCTATCTAAGTGGTATAATCTTTTAGTACTAAAACATAATTAACCTACATATTATTAAATGTTCAAAAATTCTTCAGTCATATATGAATTAAAGTCACATAGATACTATGATAGGAATTAAGTAATACATGCTTTACATTATATATATCATTTTATTTTTTTGTATATTTATTTAACTTTATATTCTTTCAGAGACCATCAGTTGCACCATCACATTTAGATGATCATCAATATGGTATGTAAAGTAAATACACACTTGAATAAAGCCACTTCTGTGTTCCGTCAATCTATAGTTAACAAAAATTTTAAATGTGACTTATAAATGATTATGGGGAAATAGATGAAACAGCCCGCAGAAGTCGCAGATGGATCATCCGTTCGGCCTCCGGTGCCACCATAGTATCTTCTACATGTAAATCTAAGCCTTATTATGAAAATGTGGAATATAAGCGACAATTTATCGCATGTAATTTATTATTATTTATTTTGTAGAGTACTATAGCAAATATCAATATTGCTTTTTTTTTTGCAGACATGCTAACAATAGCAGCGGAGCCTCTGTCACCAACTCCATCCTCTAGTCAACAGCTTCCGTCGCAGCCTCTGCTACCTCCACCACCGCCAACACTACTGCAATACCAGTCAGACCCCTCCGCCAGTCAGCAGCTGCCGGTAGCCACCCCGACGCGCAGACCTCCACCGCGACCGACCACACCCGGAAGTGTTCCTCAAGCGCAAGTAACCCCTGTTGCCTCACCAGCTTCCGGTTCGCAGCGAAGGCCTCATGGTACCCGGCGAAGACGGACGCAATAAACTCCGTTTGATCGGGCAGCAAGCGAGTTTGTTGCCGTCGAGCTACGTCGGCTCCAATTGGAGGAAAGGCGAGAAGAAAATGAAACTCGCAGGGTAGAGGTGGAGGAAATGCGGGTTCAAAATGAAGCTCGTAGGATAGAAGTGGATGAGCGCCGTACTGACGTTTTGAGCCGCTTTGCGAATATTGCTGAAACTTTCCTTCAGCATTATTTGCAAAGTAGGGATCAACCACAGTAGACATCGGGCCGCCATCTGCTTCTATCCTTACACGCTCCAGGTCCAGCTTGCTTCACCGCTGACCAACTTGTTACATATTGCTGAATTACCACTAATGTGGCAAACAAGCACAAAGCGCACAGTAGTATTATATCATTTGTTATTTTGTTTTCTGTTTGTTTGTTGTGCATTATTAGTCTAACTGGTCGTATAAATTGACCAACTTGTTACCTATTACTGAATTACTACTAAGTGGGCAAACAAGCACAAGGCGCACAGTAGTATAGTATCATTTGTTATTTTGTTTTCTGTTTGTTTGTTGTGCATTATTAGACTAACTGGTCGTATAAATTGACCAACTTGTTACCTATTACTGAATTACTACTAAGTGGGCAAACAAGCACAAGGCGCACAGTAGTATAGTATCATTTGTTATTTTGTTTTCTGTTTGTTTGTTGTGCATTATTAGACTAACTGGTCGTATAAATTGACCAACTTGTTACCTATTACTGAATTACTACTAAGTGGGCAAACAAGCACAAAGCGCACAGTAGTATTATATCATTTGTTATTTTGTTTTCTGTTTGTTTGTTGTGCATTATTAGTCTAACTGGTCGTATAAATTGACCAACTTGTTACCTATTACTGAATTACTACTAAGTGGGCAAACAAGCACAAGGCGCACAGTAGTATAGTATCATTTGTTATTTTGTTTTCTGTTTGTTTGTTGTGCATTATTAGACTAACTGGTCGTATAAATTGACCAACTTGTTACCTATTACTGAATTACTACTAAGTGGGCAAACAAGCACAAGGCGCACAGTAGTATAGTATCATTTGTTATTTTGTTTTCTGTTTGTTTGTTGTGCATTATTAGACTAACTGGTCGTATAAATTGACCAACTTGTTACCTATTACTGAATTACTACTAAGTGGGCAAACAAGCACAAGGCGCACAGTAGTATAGTATCATTTGTTATTTTGTTTTCTGTTTGTTTGTTGTGCATTATTAGACTAACTGGTCGTATAAATTGACCAACTTGTTACCTATTACTGAATTACTACTAAGTGGGCAAACAAGCACAAGGCGCACAGTAGTATAGTATCATTTGTTATTTTGTTTTCTGTTTGTTTGTTGTCCATTATTAGTCTAACTGGTCGTATAAATTGACCAACTTGTTACCTATTACTGAATTACTACTAAGTGGGCAAACAAGCACAAGGCGCACAGTAGTATACTATCATTTGTTATTTTGTTTTCTGTTTGTTTGTTGTGCATTATTAGACTAACTGGTCGTATAAATTGACCAACTTGTTACCTATTACTGAATTACTACTAAGTGGGTAAACAAGCACAAGGCGCACAGTAGTATAGTATCATTTGTTATTTTGTTTTCTGTTTGTTTGTTGTGCATTATTAGTCTAACTGGTCGTATAAATTGACCAACTTGTTACCTATTACTGAATTACTACTAAGTGGGCAAACAAGCACAAGGCGCACAGTAGTATAGTATCATTTGTTATTTTGTTTTATTTTTGTTTGTTGTGCATTATTAGTCTAACTGGTCATATAAACTGACCAACTTGTTACCCATTACTGAATTACTACTAAGGTGGCAAACAAGCACAAGGCGCACAGTAGTATAATATCATTTGTTATTTTGTTTTCTGTTTGTTTGTTGTGCATTATTAGTATAACTGGTCATATAAACTGACTAACTTGTTACCTATTACTGAATTACCACTGAGGTGGCAAACAAGCACAAGGCGCACAGTAGTATAATATCCTTTATTATGTTTTCTGGTTTTTTGTTTGTTGTGTATTCTTAAATGGCTGTGTAAACTGACCAACTTGTTGCCTATTTCTTTTATTTGCTAATTAATGAATGTTACAAATTATTCTAATATATACTACGAGTTATATATCATGATAAGATTATAGAAAATATCAATGGGAATTGGTTAGGTTTGTGTAGTAAGAATTAACTGTGATCGAGTCTAACAGAAATTAAAAATTCTGATTTAGTCAAATAACAACTAGTCTGAAAAAGTTTAATGAAAACTGTAAGTAGGATTTAGTGTAATAAGAATTAACTGTGAGTCTAATAGAAATTTATGTCTGATTTATTCAAAAATAAAATATTAAAAATTAAATAAAAAATAACGAGTGTAATTTAATCTAACATCAATAGGTAATATCACGCCTGTAAATTCCTGAAAGGGTTTGATTTTGTGTATGGTTATTTCCAAAAGAAATAAAAATGGTCTATTTCACTTTTAATCATGTTTTCTTTTATTTCTCAACATAGTATAACATTGTTATTTGCAAATAAAATGGGCTGGGCCCAGAGAGGTGGCTTTTTAGTAGTCCTTTAAGTCGTTAGGTCTTTCAGTAGATCTGAAACATAAGAAGAAAATCATTTTTATTTATGACACAATAGTGGCAATGACTAATTTATCCTAGTATGACTTGGTTCTATTATAGAAACAATAAGAAATGAATATAGCCCTGAAAAGGGCTTTTTAGTAGTCCTTAAAAGGACTTTTTAGTAGTAAAAAGCTTCGGATGCGACTGGAATTAACAGAAGGATGAAAAAGAAGAAGAAGAAGTGGGCCTATTTAAGTAGATCTGAAACAAAAGGACAAAATCATTTTATTTATGGCACACAATAGAAACAATGAGCAACCAAACTAATGGATTCGCACTTTCTTGAATTAAAGCCTGCTAATCAATTGATTGAGCATCGCTATTCCTTGAATGAGCTCATTCTGGCTCCCATCAGAGGGTACAGGTTGTGAGTAATAATCTGCGTTATCATCATTCGCAGCCACGGCTTGAATATCGCTTGGGACTGGTAATGCGGCCTTAATAGCAATGTTGTGCAATACACAGCATGCAAGCGTTATCCTGCTAGCCTGCTGGGAATGATAATGCAGTACCCTGTGTTTCAACAGGCATCTCCAACGTGCTTTCAGCAAGCCAAAGCATCGCTCTATGATGGTACGAGCCTGCACATGGCGCGATGTATAAATTGCTGCTTGAGACCCAGGTGCAGCATGTAATAGTGGGGTCATCAACCATGGCCGCTGTGGGTACCCGGAATCACCTGAAACAGCCACGTAACTTTGTATATATCCTTGTACTACTCCTTACTAATATTATACACGCGCAAGTAACTATGTCTGTCTGTCCGTATGTTACTTTTTTACGCCTAAACCACTGAACTAAACAATTTTGATGAAATTTGGTATAGGGGTAGATAAGACCTTGAAAAAGTACATATGCTATGTTTGGTCGCGATAACTGTCATCCATGCGGGCGGAACCGCGGGCAAAAGATAGTAGGTTAATAATTCTTGAGCCCAACAAGTTTAAAAACAGGTATCATGTCTTGCCTTACCCAGTAACCACACATGTTCTCCACTTTGATGGAGACTCCGCATGTATGGCTCAACCTTGCTTGTGGACCATATATAGGAGTCATATGTAGCTCCACCAAACTTGGAATTAATATTGATAATTTCGAAGTTGTGATTGCAAATCTGTAAAATGATTGACATGTTCCAAGTTCTTTCTTCTCTTTCTAAGTTCATCAAAATCAATTACCCATCCTCCACCTTTCCCATTCCAGTCACCTTTTTCAGGTCATCAGTCTATCTGGGTGTTCATCATAATGAAAATTCCTAAATTATATTATTTTTTTAAATTAAATACTGAAACATACTACCAGTACTTGGGGGGGGGGGAAGTTGCTCGCGTCCGTAGGATTACCACCTTTTTTTTTAGGCTTACCCTACACGTCCTCCCCGGGTGGTGCCAAACGAGCAACAGATGACCCCATTGCACGGGGGGGTCGCAGGATGGCGGGCCTGCAAGGCCCGCGCGGAGGGTTCTCAAGGGAATCCCTCCAAGCCCTACTCAGGGTTCCTCTCCACCACCCAACCTCCAAACACCCTCTCCTTACCCACCGTCCCTACCCAAATCCCATCCTACCCAACCCTTCCGGCAGCCCCGGACAAATTTTCTTCTTTTCTTATGCGCGATGGAAAAAATTACCAAAGAAATACCCCAGGGGGGTACCGGGAAAACCGGAGAATCCCCCCCTGAACCCTCGGGTTCAGGCTGTCCCACGTATTCTGGGGGGGACACCTTAGCGCCATCAACCTCAATCCACAGAACCAACACCAGCGGACGGGTTCGTCCCGGTAGGTCTCTCTCAGAGACTCTCGGGGATGACCTAACGCAATTAAGCATTGCAGAGGCCAATGCTCAGAACCCTACCCTCAGCACCATAACCGAAGGGCCAATGACCAAATCCAAATGGAAGAGGTTAAAGGCCCGTAGGAAAAGGCAAGGGGAACCGAGCCAGACCCAACCCCAGGGACCGTCAGCCGCAGTGGCAACGACTGCACCCCAAGGAGGAACCGGCTCGAGGGCCCCTAAAGTAAAAAGGCAGAGCACTGACCCTAACGAGCGGACGCAGCAACGTCCACCGAAAAGGCCCAGGACCGCGAGGAACGAGGAGACGCAGAGACCCAAACCGGGTCAAAGCGAATTCTCGGTCATAATCCAGCGGGAGGACGGGGTTGCGGTGGACGAGGCTGCCGCAGCCGAAATCAGGAAGAGGCTCATAGCCCACATAGGAAAGGCCATAGACGAGGCCCCGGACGACGACTCCGAGGATCAAGGCCGCAGCCTGGCATTTGATGCCTCGGGGTTGGTGTCGGAAGGATACTTCCTTGTGACACCAACAACCGAGGAGGCGATGAACTGGCTGCTCGGCTGCGACTTCGGAGTTCTCAATGGAGTGGCCCTAAGACCCAGAAGACTGGCAAAGTACCGTGCGACGATCTGGATCCCAGGCAGCCCCGAAGAAACGGACGAGCTGAAATACCTGAGATTCCAGAATCGCTACAGGGAAGGGGTGCGGTTTCGTGAGTGGACACTCATACGCAGGGAAGTACTCCCCCTGGGGGTACGACTTGTGATGGGAGTCCCTCAGGAAGACGCAACCCAAGAGGTTATCTGGTTGCACTACCAAGCAACCAGAATCTATGCCAGGTTGCAAGGAAAAACATCTGTTGAGCCGGAGGCCAACAGATGTATATGCCAGGACATATGCCCACAGCACCATACCACAAAAACACCAGGAGCGGTGCCGACCGACCATCCCGCCGTAGAAAGCGGACCAAGTCGGCCGAGCACAACTCCCAACAGCACACAACAGGCGCAAAACACAAAAGGGTCAAGGCCCGAAGGCGGGGGAGCCGGAGCGCAGGCGGGTACACCGCAGGGTGTCCCCACTGAATGTCGCAGTCCCCGCCAACAGGCCAACAACCCGCAACACCACAACACAACACACCCCCCCCTATAACGCGGAAGGACATAACACCCCCACCAAGCGTTGCATCACTGCAACCGCGCTGGAAAGGGGTGCCTGAAGTGGAAAAGCAATAGGGAGGGAACACAAACACTAACACACACACACACACACACAAACACAAACAAATGAACACAAACAGCAACACACCACAAAAACACACAAAAATAAAAATAGTCCAAGTAAATCTCCATCACTGCCACGATGCTATGAATGAGCTGTGTAGATATGTGGTGGAGAAGAAAATCGACATCGCTCTGCTGCAAGAACCACACGTCTATAACGGACGTGTGACAGGGTTGAGCTCCCTTGGAGGAGACATCATCTACCACGAAGATGGTGAGTCGACACCAAGGGCATGCATATACGCCAGCAGCAGAGCAAGGACATTAGAACTAATAAAAGCAGACTGTTACAGAGATTTAGCCAGCATTGCGGTGACACTACATGCAGAATCTGGCAACAAAGTAAGGGCGCTTATAGTCTCCGCGTATCAGCCCAGCGAGAGAGACTTCGAGCCACCATCCCAGGAAATGGAGGACATAATAAGAAAATATCAAGGTAAGAATATTCCAATTATTTTAGGTTGTGACGCCAACGCCCATAATGTGGTATGGGGCAGCACAAACTGTAATAAAAAAGGTGACTTACTTTTAGATTTCATCAGCAGCACAGGAATGGAGATACTAAACGTGGGCAACACACCTACGTTTGTCACCAAAGCAAGAAGGGAAGTACTGGATATCACCATCGCAACGAACGAGATAAGCCGGTACATCAAAGATTGGAAGATAGACGAAAATGATTCGATGTCAGACCACCGACGGGTCACCTTCGCTATCGAAGCAAGAACAGAAAAGATACTAATAAGAAACGCGAGGAAAACAAACTGGGCAACATACGAGCAAAACATAAAGCAATGGAGCCCAGGCGACGGAACCTCATTAAAAGACACGATAGAAATAGAAAAAGAAGCTAACAGACTGGATAAAGCTCTCAGAGAAGCATATCATAAGGCATGCCCACTCAAAGAGATAAAACCAGGCAAAGGACAACCCTGGTGGACGAAAGCACTGGGGAAACAAAGGAAAAAAACAAGAAAGGCACTCAGAAACGCTTTAAACAAAAACGATGATGAGAGCTGGCGTGAGTACAGAGCGCAGAGAAATATATATAAGAATGAATGTAGAAGGGAGAACAGAATAAGCTGGAAGGCGTTCTGCGTAGGGGTTGAAAATCAACCCGAAGCAGCGCGACTAGTGAAAACATTCTCCAAAGTGAATACAAGCAAACTAGGCAGTATAAAGAAAGGAGAAGAGCTACTAACAAACCCAAAGGATATCCTTAAGGTAATGTTGGAAACACACTTCCCCGAATGCGAAGAATACAAAGAGAACGACACGCCAATGGACCCAACACCCATCGAGTGCCTGGATTCAAAGGCAGTCATCACAGAGGATCATTTACGGTGGAGTATACACTCGTTTCAGCCATACAAGGCGGCTGGACCGGACGAAATCTTCCCGAAAATGTTACAAGTAGCAAGCAAGTATATGGGTAACGATATTCTGACTCTCTACAACAGTAGCATAAGGGCCGGCTATATCCCAAGCAAATGGAAGGAGGTAAGGTCAGTCTTTATCCCGAAACCAGGGAAAACAACATACCAAGAGGCCAAGGCATTCAGATGCATAAGTCTCTCATCCTTCCTTCTTAAGACACTAGAGAAAATAATCGACAGAATAATAAGAGAACAGATAGATAAAAATGGAATCCCCCTCCACAAAAACCAACATGCCTACATGGAGGGGAAATCCACAGAAACGGCCCTCCACAATCTTGTAACAAGAGTCCAGAGGTCCATAGATGACAGAGGATACGCACTGGGATGCTTCTTCGATGTAGAGGGTGCTTTTGACAGAGCCACCCCGGACTCAATAGAAGACGCCCTGGATCGTGAAGGAATAGACTCAGACCTATCAGTATGGGTGAAAAACATGCTCAAACACCGACTGATAAAGGCAGAATTAGCAGGAACGACCCACACCGTGGTAGCAAGAAGGGGATTCCCTCAGGGAGGATGTCTCTCGCCCCTATTGTGGTGTCTACTAATAGATGAATTAGTAAATAAAATAAATAGGATGCATATATACACCCAGGTGTACTCGGACGACGGGGTGCTCCTGATCACAGGCAAAGTCCTCAGCGTCATGTGCAATATCATGAACAGAGGCCTGAAGGAGACACTAGAATGGTGCAGGAGTAAAGGCCTGAACCTCAACCCTGACAAAACCAAAAGAGTCCTATTCACCAAGAAAAGAAAGATAGGCAGAACTGCACCAGTGCACCTAGAAAACCAAATCCTGGAAACAGTGAAAGAGGTTAGATACCTGGGTGTAACACTGGACAACAAACTCGCCTTCAAGACCCATATAAGTAACACATGCGCCAAAGCTAAAATGGCTATGATGCAATGTAAAAGTGCAATAGGAAGAACCTGGGGAATGAAACCAGCGATAGTGCTCTGGATTTACAAAACAATAATCCTACCCAGAATCTTACATGGTGCCTTAGTATGGTGGCACAAAGCCATAATAAAGACCAATAAATCGGAACTAGAGAAAGTCCAAAGACTAGCAACCATAATGACTACGGGCGCGATGAGGACAACACCCACAACCGCGCTCGAAATCATACTGGGACTTAACCCCTTGGACCTAGAAATAAAGAAGAAAGCAATTGAACAATGGTTCAAACTTAGAAGCACTGGCCAGTGGATCGGAACCTTTATGGACAAAGGTCACACCAGCATTAGTAAAAACTACGAAGAGAAAATGTCGATGATCATCTGCAATAACGATCTGATAAGAAAGGAGAGAATCTTCGACAAAAAATACAGAATACACATAGGTTCAAGAGACGACTGGAAAACAGACACTGGTGGCACCGTATGCTACACAGACGGCTCCAGGAAAGAATCCACGAGACTCTCCGGATCCGGAATACACATAAAGTGCGAAGACGGATCGGAGCTAAACAGAGCTATACCTCTAGGAAAATTTGCCAGCGTATTCCAAACGGAAGTATACGCCATTAAAAGTTGCGCCGAGATGGTCAACCACCTGAACATTACAGGAAGAGTGACAATCTACAGCGACAGCCAGGCGGCGCTCAAGGCTCTAAGCAAAGTAGAGACAACATCAGCAATCGTGAAGGAATGTAAGGAGTCCCTAGAGAATCTGGCTAACAAAGCTGAACTGACCATCGCGTGGGTTCCCGGACATAAGGGAATCACGGGTAATGAGAGGGCGGACGAACTAGCCAGAGAAGGAGCAGAAGAAAACTTGGTGGGGCCCGAACCCGGGCTGCCAATATCGCATAAGATCACCAAGGGAGTAATCAGCTGTAGTATCACAGCCGAAACTAACAGAAGATGGAGATCCAAGACCGGAATGAGACAGTCCAAGATCTTCATAAAAGGCATCGACAAGAAAAAGACAAGCCAACTCACCAAACTCTCAAGAGGAGATATGAGGCTTGTCATAGAGATAATAACAGGGCACAGCAGACTAAACAGACACTTAACAGTTATAGGTGTGAAGACCGACCCCATCTGCCCGGAGTGCATGGAGAGCGAGGAGACCAGCCTCCACCTACTGGCAGAGTGCCCCATGTACTCCCTGATCAGATGGAATCTCCTGGGAACGGACACACTGGACACAGAGAAGCTACGAGATCTGAAGGTGGAACGGATCGCGAGCTTCTGCAAGGAAACAAAGAGGTTTGAAGGGGCGCCGTAGGAGCTGGGAAAACCAAACTCTCCCTCAGGGGAGGGTCGGGGAAATGGACGAAATGGCCCGCAGAAGCCGCGGATGGATCGTCCGTCCGGCCATCCGGCGTCCCCAAATTGAAATAATAATAATAATAATATACTACCAGTACTTAATTATTTTTCATATATAAATGATTTTTAAATTTAAACAGTATCAACTCTTCATTTTATTGGTTATTGTGTATCTAATTTCTATAAAAATTTTGCAATTTTACACTAGTATCTTAGAATGTGTTCATCACGCAATGTGATATGCTGGATTCAATGTGGGTAGGTACATAAATAATAATATCACAATCTTCAGAGTGCAGAATACGTAATAGCCTGCATGATCATTCCGAATAGTATGATGTATTGATTTCTGTTAATTGCATAATATAATAAAATGCTAGGAAAATGTTGTTCTCTGCAGGTTTTATCTCAATATAATTTTATAGACTGGCATAACTAAGTTAAAATCAACTTTACTTATAAAACACTTATTTACCTATTGCTTAAGCACTTACCATCTGAACATTTAAGGAATGAAATCCTTTCCTATTGCATAGGTGCTCATCATTGCCCGGTTTAATGATAGCAACATGTGTGCAATCTATGCACCCTATGACACCGGGCAAATTGTATTTCCTTTGGAATCTGTAAAAAACAACATTACTTAAGTCTGGTACAGTGAATTGAATAAATAATTATATAGATATATACACAATTTTCAAGATAACATAATAATATAATCAGTAACTTCAAGCGATAAGGCCGCCCATTGTACAGTCAATGTATACATGCTACCTACTTGTCTCTACTAAATTTTATGATGTACAATAAAGTATTATCTGTCTAACATATAAGAATAAATTCACTTACTCTTCTTTAATATGTGCCCGTTCCTGTGGCGTTTGAGGGAAAATTATATATTTTCCCATGATGGCTTTGTGGTTGAGGGCATCAACCACTTGTCTGATGCACCGACTCGTAGTTCGTTGCGTCAGGTGTTGAGTAACACCCACGATCCTTTGGTACAAGCCGGTGGAAAAAAAACTAAGCGCACATAGCACCTGAAATAAGATGAATAAAGGTAAATTCGAAGAAAACAATAAAACTTAACAAGTGATATTGACGGTATTATTCAATTCCACAGCCTTACCTTTATTTCCAAAGGTATCTCCCGAGATCCTCTCAATGCAGTGGAAGCTCTTAATTGCCGACAAAGGGCTTTAAATGTTGACTTATTAAGTCGGAAATGCTCAACAAATAAAGTTTCTGGCATCTCATCAACTTTTTCCAGATTTTGTCTTGAAATATAACTCCTTTGGCGTCTCTGCCAAACATTTTCATAGTGCGCTGCCCACAATAAGCGCAACGTATGCATTTTTAGTAAATAAATTGATTTGAATTTAAATTTCAATACCAAACTATGAAACTATGAAACTACACACAAAGTACTTCATAAAAAAATGACAGTTTCGCATCTCGGCACTCACACTCATTCACTTTTATATACACACATTGACATTTTATTCGATAGCGACAGGGGTCCGGCATTCGCTCCGGCTGCGAACACGAAATTCGAAATGGAGCTATAGCACCTGTCAAAATGGGCGCGTTGGCTACGCATTCCTATACAAGTAATCTTTCGTAAATATTGGTTCGATTGATGGAATCGCGCGAATGAAACATTGTCTACCTTCTGTGTGTTCGTTATCCGTGGATCACGTGACACGTCGACAGGTAATGTCAGTTCCATACATTTTATATCTTTCGACTGACGAAATAGCCAATGGAATGAAACTTTGTCTAAACGCCCTGAGTATCTTTCGCCAGTTTCACAAACGAAACCGATCCTTTGAGTAACAACTTACGGGTTAAGTGAATGACAGAGCACAATCATACGCTCATTCGTTCAATTTTACGTCATAATTGTCGTTTTCTTGTTATGTCAATCACAAAAAGAAGTTAATTCGCGTCGTGTTATTTGCTTATTAAGGATTTCGTTGTAATTTAATAAAATGGGAATGGGAATAAAATGTTAAACGAGAAAGCAGTGCCAAATTTACTTTACAAGAGAGGGACATTTTAGCCTCTCTTGTTTTGAAATATCAAAACGTTATAGAGAATAAAAAGAGCGATGCTTCCACATGGAAGAACAAAGAAGCTGCGTGGGCAAGTATTCAAAATGAATTTAATGCCATATCTGGAGGTCCATTTAGGTCTTTCATCTAGGTCAACAAAAAAATCTACACGAAATTTAAACACACGAATTCTTGGTAATCGTCGCATCGTAGAATGTTCTACATATAATTGCTGTTCAATTAACTCGTAAAAATCCATTATTTAGTTCGTTTTTACAAATATATGTTGTTATGATACTCGTCACAAACACCAACAAACACTACTATTAACTACAGAATGACAGAACACGTAAATGTCAAATAATGTTGTGATCTCTTACTTACTCGTCACTTAAAGTCCCTAATCAGCAGAAAGAGTGGTGAGTAAGTTAATCGTCAGTTTAACCGTTGAGTAGTGTTACTCAGATATTGTGAAATGCGAATATTCAGTTACCGGGGACTTTAAGTTACGATTAGCTTACTTGACACTTTAATCAGAGATGGTGAACAAGGCCCTTACTTACTTGACGTTATGTTTATGTTGGTGTTAATTCGGCATGTCCACCCGATTAAACTAAACTAAACTAAAAATTATCTTATTTTAGTTTAGTTCAACGCTTTGTCTATTCGGTTTGGCCACCGAACTAAAAATAGTGCATGCATTTTTAGTCAAGGTCACACGACTAAATTGAATAAACCCTTTTTAATCTGTGAATTCAATTAACGAATGACAACGTCCTTAGAGAAAGAAAATAGATCGACTACGCTGTAAATTATGGTAAATTAGTACAATCACAAATATCACAATAAGAAGTTGTTGAATTGTGAGAGAGACAACTTAACTTCTTGTCAAAAAACATGTGTTCAAACGTGACCGTAAATTAAACCTCTGAAAAAGTAAACAAACCAAAACAACAAACTTGGCGGCATGGTAATGGGAATATTACGTGAAAAGAGGAAAAATAAATAAGTATGTCACAATCACAAAAAAATCCTCATATCTAGGGTGATTTTCAAGTATCTCCAACAGGAACTTGGCCGCTGATGACGGGACCTTAAAGAATTTTCTAAATTTGCGGTCGGCCATCTCAAACATTTTATGCATCCCTCGACCGAAGCAACCTGGCCCGTTTTCTCGATTTCTGTAAAACAAATAAATTTCTAACCTTAAAATAAATTTCAAACCCAACCTTTATGATATTTGTTAATTTTTCAATTATTTTTATTGTTACACAATTTTTACATATATTATCGATGTATTGGCAAAAATTAAATTAATAAAGTTACTATATATACACAATACTAAATATAATAAAAAAAATAAAACTAAAAGTTAAAATGCGTCGTGGAATTCATCCGCATCGCATGCCTCTTGTGGTAGCGTTCCCAGAAGACTAGCAGCATTGCCACGTTGTATGGCAATATTTAATCTCTGACCTGAAAAGAGGCCAGCCTTCTGGTCACGAGAAGCGTCAACCATACGTTTCGCAATATCCCTGAAGAGATTGCGGGCACTCGGACCCCAAGGCCCAAACGTTTCGACTCCAAACGGCACAAATTCATAATCTCCAATAAGATTGGAGTATTTGCGCCGCTTAACAGCCTCTGCAGAAGCTGCAGCGGCACCGGCACAGCCAGTCGTGCCAGGTATATGGGTAGGGGCAATGGTGTCGACGCATGTTGCGTCCCACACCAGAGTCCTACCCATTTTCCAAGGCATTATTGAGATTGACATACCATCCAGTCTCTTGCCATCGTCGCGCGCCAAACCGTTTAGTTCAAGCACAGCTGGCACACCAGCAATGACAAGAGCACGGCGGATTATGTCGTTGAGGCTGGCGTGCCGTGGAATTCTCCCCGCGCTCCTGCAGTATGACAGGCCATGGTGTCCGAGTCGGTCAACTGCTTCTCCACAATGGCATTGATGCTGAATTTTTTACTGCTAGGTCAGTTTTGAACACATAAACATATGTTTAGTTGATAAATTTTCTTATTTACCTTTTTGCTCTTCGAAAAAAGCAGCCACAACGCATACGTTCATTTTTCTGTAATTTAAAAATTTCAACCAGCACAAACAATCAGCAGAACAAGGTTTAGTTTAGTTTAATCGTGACCAAAAATATGGCCACTAAAATAAGTCGGATTTTAGTTTGACAGGAATAAAATTTTGCTTTACCGAATAGCAAAATGGCAATTTTCACTAAATTGAATTCGACTAAACTAAAAATAGTTTAGTCCTGTCAAATTAAGTTAGTTGGTGTTTTCCCGAATAAGAAACCGCAATTTGACGTGACTAAACTAATTATAGTTTAGTTTGGTCGGAATTTTGCCAAACCGAATCGACACTGGTGTCGATTCGATTTGACAGGACTTTTTTTTTTTTTTTTTTTTTTTTTTTTCTCCTTAGATCTGCTATCAGCCCCAGAGCTATAATCAGATTTTTTGAAGTACTAGAACTGTTGAGATTGCACATCCATCGATATTTAATCTCTTATTTTTAAACTGATCTTAGTGTTTAGATTGACGCCAGTCGCGTTCTCTTCAGTCGGAATATGCTGTCCTTGGTATTTATTAGTTTTGCAGCTAGATGATTTCTATGTACTGTGAGTCTTTGTTTATAGGTCGAAGTAGAACTTTCTATTTCCTCCTTAACTGTCGGGATTTCTAGGTACTCATGGACTTCAGTGTTTCGTGTGAACCATGGTGCGTTGCAGAGAATTTTCAGAACTTTATTCTGGAAGCGCTGGAGGATTTCTGTGTTTGAGTGGCTCGCTGATCCCCACAGTTGTATACCGTATGTCCAGACCGGTTTAATGATACATTTATATATCAAGAGTTTGTTTTCTAGACGAAGTGTCGAGTGTCTACCCAGTAGCCAGTACATGTCTGCAAACTTTTTATTTGCCTGTTCTCTTTTTGCCTTTATGTGATCTCGCCATGTGAGTCGTCTATCAAGGTGCATGCCCAGGTATTTAACGGTCGTTTGGTGTGGTAGGATAGTTCCGTCAAGAGTGACAGGTGAGCAGTCGCCTCTTTTTAGTGCGAAGGTAATGTGTACTGATTTCGCTGGGCTTGCTTCGACTCTCCACTTCTTGAGCCATAATCCAATTTTATCCAGGCATTCTTGCAGTTTTGTAGAAGCTGTGTGTGGATCTTTGTTACAAGAGAGAACTGCGGTGTCATCTGCGTAGGTTGCAGTAACTATTTCTTCTGAGACAGGTAGGTCAGCAGTGTAGATTGTATATAAAATTGGACCCAGTACGGAGCCCTGTGGTACACCAGCTTCTATTTGATTGATCGATGATAGACAATCTTCGCATTTAACCTGAAATATTCGGTCTTGTAGGTAGGACTTCAATAGCATAAACGCTGTATTTGGGAGGTGTAGCTTTAGCTTATATAAGAGACCCTTGTGCCATACACGGTCGAAGGCCTGTTTTATATCGAGAAAGACGGCTGAGCAGTATTCTTTCCTCTCCAGTGCTTGCCGTATTGTATGAGTGACCCTATGTATTTGCTCTGTAGTTCCATGGTGTGCACGAAAACCGAACTGGTGATCTGGTATTAATTTTTGTTCCTCAAGTATTGGGAGTAAGCGTCTCAGAAGTAGCTTCTCGAAGAGCTTTGATAGTAAGGGGAGAAGACTTATGAGCCTGTATGATGTTACTTCTGTGGCGGGCTTTCCTGGTTTAGCTACCATGTTTATAATAGACACTTTCCACAACCTTGGAAAATATTGTATCCTGAATATTGCATTGAAGAGGATGGTGAGCAGAACAATGCCTTTTTTTGGCAATTGTTTTAGAACTTCTGCCGTTATTAAATCAAACCCTGGGGCCTTTTTTTGCTTAAGATTTTTTATTGCTTTTTTTAATTCTGCCGGTGAAACTGATTTCAGTGGTAATGACATCTGTTGGTCACTGTTGAGGAATACGTCAAGTTCCGCTTCGGTCTGGGCGATGTCGGGTTCGTTAGGTTTAAACACGTCTTTGAGATAGTCAGCAAATAGCTCAGCTTTATCTTGAGGTTTTCGTGACCAATTACCATCAGCTTGTCTTAGTGGAGGTATGTGTTCTTTTGGCCTTTTTAATGAATAAGTCATTTTCCAGAGTGAATAGTCCTCAGCTTTGTTTGGTGACAGGGTTTTTAATTTATCTTGGAGGGTGCTATTCTCGTTTTCTTCAAGCATTTCTTTAAGTTCTTTTTGAATTTTATTGAGTGCTGTTTTGTCTTCTCTATTTCTGCTGGTGTGCCACTGCCTTCTTAGTTTTCTCTTTTCAGTTATCAGCTGTTGAATTTCCTGGGTAGCGCCATAACTTTGTGGTTTAGTTTTTATAAACGGAGTTGATAGCCAGGCTGCTTTTTGAATTAGGTTGGTCGTATACCACGCAGCGTTTTCTATGTCTTCTTCAGTTTTTAGTGGTAAACACAGATTAGCATTTTCTTCGATGTATTCTCTAAAAGCCTCCCAGTCAGTTTTGTGGTTGTACAAGGTCTCACGTGGTTCTTTCAGAATGACTGTAGAACTCAGTGTGCAGATGACGGGTGTGTGGTCTGAGGAACCGTCTAGACACGATTCTACTTTTGTATAGAGTCCTGATATTCCTTTTGTGATAAAGAAATCTATAACATCAGGAGTTTTGCTACGATCTGATGGCCAGTTAGTTGGTTCCCCGGTTGATATTATATTGAGGGTATTGCTATCAATTGCCTTTTTTAGTTCTCGGCCTCTCGTCGTCGTGAGCCGCGAGCCCCAAAACGTATTTTTGGAGTTCCAGTCTCCACCTGCAACATATCTCTTACCCAGTGTTTGTAAAAAGTCTCCAAACATTCTCTCATCTATGCGGTGTCTCGGAGGACAGTACACTGCTGCCACATTTAGTGAACCCTGCCAATCATTTATTGAAATTACGGCGGCTTGTATGTGTGCGTGTTTAAAGTTTGCTAAAACGTGGTGTTTTATGTTTTCCTTAACTATCACAGCCGCCCCAGCATGTGATGTTCCATCTGGATGGTTCGCGTAGTATATGTTGTATCCTTTAATTTTAACAACTCTTTGGTCTGTCGTGTGCGTTTCTGTGATTAGACAGATATCTATTTTGTTATAGTTTATGAAAAGCTCAACCTCTTGCTTATTCGGAGATAAGCCATTTATATTCCATGTCGCGATGCGTAGGAATTTCATTTTTTCTTTTGCGCTATGAGGGTTGTTAATAGGCCCATTAGGGTCCCTATTTGTTGGATGAGAATGTCTATCTTCTCTGATTGTTTAATAATAATTTGCTCGAGGGAGCTTGAGGACTGAGATTGTGTATTCTCTGTTTTTCTATTCCAGTAGTTGGTATTTGTGGTGTTGGACATATTTTCAGGTATGTTCGCTGTGTTTCTTAGTTGATTAGAATGTTGTCTAGTGTATCTGCTAGGTTTTAGTGGAGGAAAATCCTCTTTTTGAGGTGGTGGTGTAAATGGAGTTTTCTTTTTTCCAGCTTGTGTCATTTTTCTTGCTTTGATCTCTTTATAAATTTGGCAGCCCTTGTAATTGGCTGGATGGTCACCATGACATAGAGTACAAGTTGCTGGTGTGTTCCGATCCTTTTTTGGACAGTCCGTGGTTTTGTGTCCTTTTGCACACTTGACACACCTGTATGGGCGCATGCAGTTATTTTTGGTGTGCCCATATTGTTGACACCTAGTACACTGAGGAATGTCAGTTGATTTCTTTGGATCTTCTATCTTAACTTTCGTGTGGTATATATATTCTATAGTTTTTATTTGCGGGTTATTGGAGCCAGGTTCCACATTTACAAAGAACATGTTCAGGGGCATTTTGTTTTTCTTAGATCTTGCGCAAACAATTTCGCCTAGTACCCTGTTTCCCGTTTTTTCTATTTCTTCCATTATAGCCGATTTGGGGGTGGTGTGATGCAAATTTTTGATTACTACTCTGTAGCATTTATTTTGCTTTTGAGTGAATGTATGACCAATGAGGCCTTTGGCACGGATTAGATCAATGAGACTTTTATATGTTTCAGCTGACTGTGTCATCACTCGTAGCTGGTCTCTATTAATAATTTTATATGAGTAACTGGCAGTAGGTACAGACTTATCTAATAGTTCTGTTAATTGGGAGAGATCTTCTATGCCATATAATATTATGGGCGGTGGTTTGCTAACCTTTTTCACTTGGGTAGAGGCAGCTTCAGTTGACTCATCTTCAAGTAAATCTACAGGTAATTCACTGTATCTGTTAGAGGTTTTTATTTCTGTTTGTACTCTTTCAGTACTTGGCGGACTGTTTGATAGTTTTTTCCTTTTGGGGTAACGATTAGTAGGTACTCTTTGCCAGGCGGGAGGGCAGATGTTGTTGTCTTCATCGTCTGTAATAGTTATTGTTGGAGACATGGAATGAGAAGTGCTCGAGTCCATGGTTTTGATATTTCCCAATGAATTCGACCTTGGTCTTGTGATGAATAGGCTTGGATGAAATGCCTGCTGTACAAGTTTTTTATTAGTGCTTCCAGTAGCATTCACCGTCGCGGAGGCCTGGTCGTCCACCGCCGCGCAGTCTTCGGTAACATATTTCACACTCGCAGGCCCGGGTGCCTGCGAGCGCCGGGCGTTAGCCGGATCGCATGACAAATCAACATTCGTATCGCTCATATTTTCATAATTCAAAAGGCGGGACATACTCATGTTGCTTTCCCAGGGCAGCATGGCCACACTTTTAGGAGGGATTTAGTCCTTCTTGGTCTGTGGTACACCAGTGGACAGGTTATTTGACCGCCGCCTGTTACTCGGCGTTGTTGCTCATTTAGCACCACCCGGGGGGCACGTGTAGGGTGGGCCTAGGAGAAGGTGGTAATTCCTACGGACGCGAGCAACCTGAACCCCCTGACAGGACTAAACTATTTTTAGTTTAGTCGAATTCAATTTAGTGAAATCCTCCATTTTGCAATTCGGTAAGGCAAAATTTTATTCCTGTCAAACTAAAATCCGACTTATTTTAGTGGCCATATTTTTGGTCGCGATTAAACTAAACTAAACCTTGTTCTGCTGATTGTTTGTGCTGGTTGAAATTTTTAAATTACAGAAAAATGAACGTATGCGTTGTGGCTGCTTTTTTCGAGGAGCAAGAAAGGTAAATAAGAAAATGTATCAACTAAATATGTGTTTATTTGTTCAAAACTGACCTAGCAGTAAAAAATTACGCATCAATGTCATTGTGGAGAAGCAGTTGACCGACTCGGACACCATGGCCTGTCATGCTGCAGGAACGCGGGGCGAATTCCACGGCACGCCAGCCTCAACGACATAATCCGCCGTGCTCTTGTCATTGCTGGTATGCCAGCTGTGCTTGAACCAAACGGTTTGGCGCGCGACGATGGCAAGAGACTGGATGGTATGCCAATAATGCCTTGGAAAATGGGTAGGACTCTGGTGTGGGACGCAACATGGGTCGACACCATTGCCCCTACCCATATAACTGGCACTGCTAGCTGTGCCGGTGCCGCTGCAGCTTCTGCAGCGGCTGTTAAGCGGCGCAAATACTCCAATCTTATTGGAGATTATGAATGTGTGCCGTTTGGAGTCGAAACGTTTGGGCCTTGGGGTCCGAGCGCCCGCAATCTCTTCAAGGAGATTGCGAAATGTATGGCTGACGCTTCTCGTGACCAGAAGGCTGGCCTCATTTCAGGTCAGAGATTAAGTATTGCCATACAACGTGGCAATGCTGCTAGTCTTCTGGGAACGCTACCAAAAGAGGCATGCGATGCGGATGAATTCCACGACGCATTTTAACTTTTAGTTTAGTTTTTTTATTATATTTAGTATTGTGTATATACCTATAGTAACTTTATTAATTTAATTTAATATTTGCCAATACATCTGTAATATATGTTAAAATTGTGTAACAATAAAAATAATTGAAAAATTAACTATTATCAAAAAGGTTGGGTTTGAAATTTATTTTAAGGTTAGAAATATATTTGTTTTACAGAAATCGGGAAGAACGGGCCAAGTTGCTTCGGTCGAAGGATGCATCAAATCCGTTTGAGATGGCCGACCGTAAATTTAGAAAATTCTTTAGGGTCATCAGCGGCCAAGTTCCTGTTGGAGATACTTGAAAATCACCTTAAATTAAGCGAAGAGGATTTTTTTGTGATTGTGACATACATACACATACATTGTTTATTTTTCCTCTTTTCACGTAATATTCCCATTACCATGCCGCCAAGTTTGTTGTTTTGGTTTCTTTATTTTTTCAGAGGTTTAATTTACGGTCACGTTTGAATTTGAACACGTTTTTTGACAAGAAGTTAAGTTGTCTCTCTCACACTTCAACAACAAGGACGTTGTCATTCGTTCATTGAATTCACAGATTAAAAAGGGTTTATTCAATTTAGTCGTGTGACCTTGACTAAAAATGCATGCACTATTTTTAGTTCGGTGGCCAAACCGAATAGACAAAGCGTTGAACTAAACTAAAATAAGAGAATTTTTAGTTTAGTTTAGTTTAATCGGGTGGACATGCCGAATTAACACCACTGTTATCTGTGATTAGACTTGACTACCACAGAGTTCGTAATATACTATGCTCAGAGGAAGTAGAAAATTCTATGGATACTTCAAAATCATCCTGCTTTAGTCGATTATTTAATCGTATCGATTATTTTCCTCTTCATTTAGTCAACATTTAACGACAGGAAATCAATGAAATAAACTGCCAATAAATCCTCTTTTGATCACAGAGTAAGTAATATACTACGTATTTAGTTCTTGTTCAACATCAAAGTTCAAATTCATTCACTCCTGAAATCAAAGCAATCAAAGAGAAGAGAATATAATATATGTATGTACTCTTTGTTAATGGAGAATAATATAATATCGCAGTTATGCTATGTTTTACGTAAAATGAAATTTCATTTTACAAGTTTACAAGTGGAATGATTTTTTTATCACTGTGATATAACATTACACTGAATAATGATTATGCATGATTTACAATTCGCAAGCAATAATTTATTCGAAACTTGAGACCGATTTTTGACGACAAGCAATACATGGAAGCAATGATATAATATAAGTAATTAATTATATGACTGAAAAGTAACTAATACACGATTGTTAATGATTTTGTTGCGTGTTGTGAAGATAAATACCTAAGTTTCGACCATTTGCTTATAGAAAACACGAAGAAATGGTTCTGCAGATAGCAACTGTCGAAGGTAACGGCGAGTATCACCTGCCACTGGTAAAATAACATAACAATAAGTTGAATAACAAAGATTTTGCACGAATATTTGACTTTTAAGAATAAGTTAGAATATGATTGGTGTAACAAACCCAGACGTTGCAATGAATGCCTGTGATGATGGTGATAGGCATCCTCCAGCAGCCACTAATTATTGCAGGGATTATATTCGCGGTTGTTGCTCACGAGACAACTGTAGATTTATTCACGAAATTCCGCCAAAACAATATTTAAAGGAATTGTTTCGATTTTGTCATGATTTTCAAAATAAGGGTTGTTACAGAGTGAACTGTAAATTCATACATAGTTCTGTAGAAGAGGAAGATAATTTTTTTAAACTAGGAATGTTCCCACGTGATCCACGAAGTAAGATATTATGCCAAGCGTATATACATGGTGCCTGCTGTAACAAAGAGTGTAAGTTCATACATCCACCCGATGTAGTAGGTAATCAGGTTGTGTCTGCACTTAATGCCCCACCACCTCAATACAGTCGCCCACCACCACCCCATAGAGATGATGATTCTCCTCCAGAGGCTAAGTTTAGAAGATTAGCATATGAAGATAATGGAATTGAGAAGCAAGTATTGTCAACTCCTACATGTGCAAACTGTGAAGCTTTAGATCATAAGGTAAAATTACTACATGATAATATTAGTGTCTTACTTAAGAAAGTGCAAGACTTAACTGAAAAGAATATCCAATTAACCTCTATGAATGAATTTTTATTGGGGCAAACAGCTTCAGTAAGGACTGATCAACCTTGTGTGATAACTTCAAGGCATGGTACATCTGCACCCGTGTCACTAGCAACTGTAAGTGTAACACCTGTTGTGAGCCTATCTGGAGCTCTTCCTACTTTGGTACCTGCAGCAGCTACTCCAAATTTAGCACTAGCTCCAGCAGCATCTAGGGCACAACTGTTAACACCTGCACCACAAATACTCACTGTTAGCACAACACAGCAGCTTATGAGCAATTCCGGTGCTCTCATAGTCACCAGTGCTGGAGCACAGCAATTAATGCAGGTTAGTGATTCTGGCACACTAATGGGTGCAGGACAAACTGTTGTTGCAGTACCAGCACAGTTGACACTAGCCCCACCACCACAGCAACTCATAAGTAGTGCCTCACAGACCGCTGTGCAACAACTCGTTCAACAGTCAGCTCTACAGCCACAACTAGCTTCTCAACATCAAGCACAACAGTTTGCAACTCAGCAATCAGTACAACATTTAGCTGCAGCACAGCAATCTGCACAGCATCTTGCTCAGCAAACGGCTCAACAGTCTGCCCAACATTTAGCTGCTCAGCAATCTGCACAACATTTTGCAGCTCAACAGTCTGCCCAGCACTTAGCAGTACAACAATCTGCACAACATTTGGCTCAGCATTCTGCCCAGCATTTGGCCCAACAGTCTGCACAACATTTGGCCCAACAGTCTGCGCAGCATTTGGCTGCCCAACAGACTGCCCAGCACTTAGTAGCACAGCAATCAGCCCAGCACTTGGCAGCTCAGCAGTCAGCCCAGCACTTGGCTGCCCAGCAATCAGCCCAACATTTAGCTGTACAGCAGTCTGCACAACACTTGGCAGCACAACAGTCTGCCCAACATTTAGCAGCAGCTGCTCAACAGTCAGCACAACAATTAGCAGCTGCTGCACAGCAATCTGCTCAACAGATGGTGGCACAGCAGTCTGCACAGCAACTAGCTGCTCAACAATCAGCACAGCAGCAATTGGTGCCTTCAGCCCAACAGTTAGTTCATCAAACTTCTACACAGCAAATTACCATTTCTAGCACTAGTCAGCCTATGGCACTGCCTAATTCTCAGGCCCAACCTATGACATTCCCAATGATATCACAAAGTATACTTCCACACTGACACAACAATAGTATTACTGTTCTGATGAAAGAATCTGATTTTATCATCAATTGATAGTTATCTTTTAGCTACATATTAGGAATGTAAGTGGTAACTTTAATAAGCAATATCCTTGGAAACCCTTGCTTTTGATTAAATATATTGTTGAAAATATGCTAGTTATAGAATTCTCAGACTATTGTCACTAGTTGTAATGTTAATGTTAGTTGTATATGAAACAGTATTTTTATGATATTAAGGTGTAATTAATTATGAAAACTATCCCAAAATTAAATAGGTATTATTCAATAACTCGAGCACTCAATATTATGAATATTACTAAGAGCAAAGTCAGAACTACCACCAACATGGGAATTTTGGTTGTATTGTAAGTTTAGTTTTGCTTTCTATTTTTTATTTTTATTACAATTTCATGAAGTCAGTGTAATTTTATTAATGTATCTGAATGAATTGTTTTTGTTTTGGAATTTGGGGTCATAGTGAATATTTTTTAAACAATATGCTGGCTTGGAACCTGCAAACTTTAGCATATGATCCCTCAGCCATATAATTATTTGGGCAAAATAGCTGTTCATTTCATTAATAAATCATCAATTTTTTTGAATAGATTTCGAAGGACTGTGTGGACCTTGATGAGTGTTTAATAAATAAGGATGTTAGAATAGTTACTTTAAGCTTGGCTACAGTGGGCTGTAAAAGTATGTAAGTAATTTATTTTTATAATTAAAAGGAAAGCTTAAAAAATATGTATTTTTATTAATCACACATATCTATAACAAACTAATTATTGGTTGTCCCTATCCCTATTACATTTGTTGGGACATTTTTGCTAAAGTGGCATTCCTTTTTCTTGTATTTGAGGATTTTTCCACGAATCCCCAGTACAAAGTCACCCATTATATCAAAAGCAATGGCTGTGACATTATCAGGAGCATTTTCGACCAGTTTTATACGTCCTGTGTCATTCTCGTGAAAATATGTGATGCTATCACTGGCTACATACACACTGTTATTGTGTACAGCAATTTGCGCCATGCCATCGTAAGCAACATTGCCAATGCAAATGGGAGTTGTATGAGTAGATTTCAGAACATACAAATTATCTGCTTTTATGTAATAAAAGTTGTTATTGTCATCTATAACCATCTCGTCTAAGGATTCAAGAGTGTTGAAGTGAATTTTGTTTTCTCCATCTAATAAGTATAATTCCTCGACACCATCTTTATTCTCTGTGATATATTTGTTACTGTCTTTATCAACAAATATCATGTCGAGTTTGATGATTTTGTTTGAAACTGGTGTGGCTTCATGTGTCTCGTAATTGTATCTGTAAATTCCATTTCCAGTGCCGAAATATACTTTCTTCTCATTTTTATCGATTGCGATAGAATAACTACTATCTTCTGGTAGTCCTACGGAAGGAAAATAGAAATAATTACATTATGTAGAAATCAGTAGCGAAGGGTGAAAGTGCTTTGAAGGTAAGCCGGTGGGAAAAAATCCTACCTCGATTAAGTTTGTCATCCAGCAAGCAAGTCATTGGAAAGCCGGCAGGAATCGAGTTAAGTATCATCCTCCTAGCGATTTCTTAGGTGTATGAATAAAAAGTACGATTTGGAGCCTGGGGTCGAATTGCCCCGTTGTTTAACAGGCGTATCGAATCCCGGGTGAGGTTGACTTGGGCTCCGAAGGTTTTATTAGGGTTCTATGGACTGACTAGTAACAGGTACTAAAGGACTGGTACCCGGTACCTACTAAAAGGTATGGTTTTAACCCCCCACGGATAAAAGTTAGGTACCTTATTTACCTGACATTAATGATACAGGAAGGAGTTTTAATGATTAGATTATTAATAGAATTAGGTGTGCTTCGATATCCGCGAGACCAAATAATAAGGGCAACTTACGAAAATCCGTCTCATAAAATCAAAATGTTAAATATTCTTACCTGGTATTCTTTCGGGAGCAGTCGTTTTAAACTTTATTACATGTACATTAAAATGGTATCCTTCATCAGTTTGTACCCTTTCCACGTAGAATAGATTACCAAACACATCGTAGTGTGCATCTGTAGGGTACGCCTCTCCTACGTAATAAGTTTTCGACATATTATAGCGTATGTTGTTGATATTTAATTCGGAATGACAATCACCTTTCGGCAGATCGAAAGCCAAACACTGAATTAAATAGAGCAATATCGGAATTATACATTGAAATAGTTTCATTTTGAATTTATTAAGCGCGTCCGTTTAACTAGCTGGCTGGATTGTATCTTGTATTGAATAGTACCTACAAGTGCCTAATAAAAATATAGTCCCTTAATCACTTTTTTTTTTAAATTAAAATTACAGAATATGGGCTGAATAACATCATATAGGCAATAAAGGCAGGACAGTAACACTAATAAATAAAAACAAGATAATAGTGTAGAATGTTTTAATAAAATGAAACTCATAAATAATAATTCCTGGTAATCATAGTTACATTATTATACAACAGATTTATTATAATGGTTATTTTAATTATTAACTGCTTTATCTACAATGTCTGTACCTTTATGATAATACTTGCACATATTGAGATAATAGTTCTGTTATTATATGAGATAAAAAAAAAGTTAAGACTACTTTGTTAATCTACATGTACTAATAGTACATTACTGCCGCGGCCGCCAAGTGTAGTGTTGCCGGACGATCGTGAAGTATGCGGGCCGAGGCGCAGCCGAGGCACGCATTACGGAGTCTGGCAACGCTCAGTTGTGGCCAAGGCTTGTATAGTGCTTTTCTCAAACAATGCGCGGAAATTAAAACTAAGTAGTATCTAGGCAGAACTTTTTAGTTACCTACTTTTCAAAATCAATGACGAACAACGTACAACAGTAATTTTGCACGCGGCGAAATGTTCATATGTTTTTTATTTTTCTTAATAGCTATAACTTAATAGAGTTTACATAGTAATTTATTTGGCCGCTAAAACACGACAGATATGGATTTTCATACAACTTTTGCCGGCCGCTGCTCGCATGTACAGCAATTTCAAAAAGGTTGTCAAAATAATGTTCACATTTCCAAGCATGTTTGAGAAAAAACTATACTTATATATTTATAATAATTCAGAACATGACTTAAAGTAGCCAGACAGACTAGATAGATATTATTTTACAGCTTCAATGGCGTCAAAAGCATATTTTCAAAATAGTTTTTTTGACACGTCAATTTGTCTTCACGTCGCCTGTTGGTAAGATGAAGGCAAAGTCTCAGGAAAGAGGGTCACCATTACATACACGTACCATGTTAACAATGGTGGCACTCAGCTTGACGGTCTCAGATGCTTTTTCACGCCCCGCTTAAAGGACCCGGGACTGAAAGAAGAAGGGAACACGTGAGCTGGCAAGGAGTTCCAGGTCTTAATGGTGTGACAAAGAAAAGAGTCACCGAACCGCTTGGTTCTTGAAGAAATATTCTGCACCGTATGCAGGTTTGGTCTAAGCCCTGCTCGTGTTGTCCTGTGTAGGAAAGGAGGGTGGGACTAATTGGAAGAGCTCATCAGAACATTCACCATGGTAGAGACGGTAAAATACTGCCAAGGAAGCAACATCTTACGCATCTACAGGGGCTCGAGGGTGCTCGTGACCTCGGGATTGCCAATAATGTGGACCGCACGTCGCTGCAACCTGTTGAGAGCATCTAATAAGTACTTTGCGAAGCCAATAGGAGAGTGGAGTTTTTATTTAAATAAATAAAACGGTTGTTATTGTATACAGGATAACGATAGCCATCAGTCTCAATAGTAATACAAAATAATGACAGTCTTAAAACAGGCGTGCCTATAGTAATTTTTACCACTTCGTATCGTCAGCAGTTAGTTGCGACGAAGATAGAACATATTAAAACATATATAAATAAAAGCTATACCTACGCAAGTAATTAATTTTTAATTTTTCTATATTATATATTAGAATTTTAGTAAGTGCAGTGAGCGCCAAAAGTATTTGATTGGACAGCTTTCAAAATTAGAAATCGGGTGAAAATTACTAGTTACATTTTAACTAAAATAGCCTAATAAGTAACTAATTAGCTTAGCCAAGTAATTAAAAGGATTATTTTAAGCCCAGTATTGGTGTGACAAAAAAGAAAGAATTCCGGATTGTCACACTGATATGACAACGAGTCCGGTATCATAACCTACTTTTGACGCTTTGTATATGCACAATTTTGGGTTATAAACCTAGATAATAGCTTTTGTGTAAGATAAGATCTTCACATAAGCCTACTGTATGACTAGGGATACCTTATACAATTATAATATTTGTATATCTTACGTTTATACAAATAAAAATTATTTAGACTAAATTGACATGTTTTTTTCACATTGAATTGATTTACAGAAATATATTATTCATTCATATTAAGACAGATTAAACCTACTTTATGCTAAAGCACACTATAAAATTGCAAATGAACGGATTTCTTCCTAATAAATTAATATAATATAAATAATCTGATAATTTGAAAATAAATAAATAATACTTGGTTCATCAAAATAGTTGCCGTTATATACTACTGAGCAGCCCTTATGTACCATTAGGCGATCGCTATGTTCCATAAAGCGGCCTTAATGTACTATTGACTACGATCTACGAACACGAGTCATGAACATCATTTTCATTAGGCTCCTCCATCTGGCACTGTAAATAAGATGGTAGACGACCTTGCCTTTCTCCCTTAATCTTGTGAATCTTCCATCTGTGGCCTTGTAATATTTTCCTAGAAGGCAAAATTATTTTTATTTCAGGAATTCTAATTTGAAATCATATTCAAGTATCTCAATATCACGTAATTTGAGGTAGAAATGTTAAATGATGTGTATTGTCGGAAGTTTACGACTTGAAGTCGTAATACAGAGCTTGAAGTTTTTTTATTATTATGGAGGCAAGTGGTAACCGAGCAGGCTCATCTCTCATAGTAGGCGGCGAACTTTATACAGAAAAACTATTATCACAATGTAATTAACAAGAAGTGTCATCTCATTTCGTCCTAGCACTCTTAGGGTCAATCCCCACTGAAAGCGCAGCAGCCGGCAGCGGCTTTTTGAGGCTAAATATTACAAACCATTTTGAGTCTTATACAAGGGAGAAAAAAGTCATAGTAGTAAAATCATATTATCGCATATCTTTCAGTGGTGATTGACCCTTACCCTATTATTCCTCATATTGGTTTTACTATGAAGGATATCTTTGAAGAGATGCATTACTTACTTTGTATTGAATTTCTTATAGCAGATATCACATTTAACCGTACCTTGCCTCAGATGTATGTCTTTTATGTGCCGTCTCATGTCGTGCTGATATGAGAAAGCTTTCTCGCAATAGGTACACTAAAAATAAGAAATACATAATATAGTTAGTAAAAATTTCAATCGTATTCAAAATGTAGACTCCGAAGCATACACTGAAGCGAGCCAGGGAAGACAGAATAGGTGTTTCTGAAATTGAGGAAGGTGTTCCACAGGGCAGGATATTGGGCCCCGACTTATTTCTTATCCCGTTCCGCGATGATTAAACCTCTGTTATTGTATAAAAGCTGAAATTTTCTATATGGATGTCCTTTGCCATAAAATTGCATCATAATTTCGGTAAAAAAAAAATTACTTGGAATATTACAAATCACCTCATCTTATCTTAATATATATAAATCTCGTGTCACAATGTTTGTACTCAATGGACTCCTAAACCACTTAACCGATTATAATAAAATTCGCACACCATGTGCAGTTCGATCCAACTTGAGAGATAGGATAGTTTAAATCTCAAATTATAGTCCGATTCGCGATAAACGACATCCACGCGGGCGGAGCCGCGGGCGACAGCTAGTCCATTATAAGTTCCTCAACATGGTTGCAACTCTATATTACATTCTTTAGACTATAACCGTGGAAGCGCCTACGTCATTTAACTTAACAAACAGCCATGTATAATATCTTAAACACTTCTTAAAATATATTGTGGTACATACCTTAAACGGTCTAGTAGTACTGTGGACATGTCGCATGTGTTTGGCGAGATTACTTGACGTCGTCGTTGCTTTTGGGCACTGGGTGCATTTGAACGGCTTGTCCACCATATGAGATCTTTTATGCACCTTCAACAGATCCATTGTTCTACCCTGGTAAGGACACTGTTCGCATTTGAAAGGAAATATGTTTTCATGTGTGCCCCTGTAAAAATGATATAAATATAAATGTCATTTATTTATCTATAAATTATAAAATGTACACTTAGTTTAGACAAAAAGTACTGAAAAACTAAAAGTTATGCATTGGGTGGAGTCTAATTTTGATATGACGTATAAGCCGATTTATTTTTAGATGCACTGAAATTGAGTTATAAGATTTTATTACAATTTTTTTCCTTGACGAAGGAGGGTACACAGGGCTAGTATACATATATTTTTCTTCCTTGCTCTTCATGTGCTTGTGATGCTGAGATAGCACGCTGAAGAAATCGTGAGAGGGTGGCTCACTGGCAATTAGGCTAAATAGACACAAACAAATTCACCTAACACTTACCTACAGGTAATTTTGGCATTGGCAAGGCAAGTAAGATACTGACACTAGTAAATAATTAATAGAGTAAAGATTTTAAGGGCAATTTCAACAAATGGTCAGTTAAAAGTTTCGGTGGCTTAGTGGTTAGGGAGTTGGCCTTACGATCGAGAGGTTTCGGGTTCGAATCCAGGCCATTACATTACCGAAGTAAACCCACTGCTAGAATAAGCAATTTAGCTTATAGTCCGTTTTATTATTTCAGATAGTAAATTGACAACTGCAAATGTCAAATTGTGAAAAAATTATACCAGCTTATAGTGCTTAGTGACGTCCTCGAAACTATCGACAATGTTTGTGGCCAGTGGTTGGACTTTATTATATTTTAAGTAAAAAGTAAAATGTAAATTTTTTTTTTAGTTTTGTACATTCTCCATTAAACTAAACTATAAAATCACCTACAGAAATGTGTACTAAATTTAATGTATCGACAACTTTTGATACTGGTGGCACATGACAATTTTTCAATTGCAATAAACCGACAACAAAGGTAATGTCATTTTAATTTTACTATCTGAAATAAAAAACAGACTATAGGTGGAGGGGTTAGAGGGAATATTAGTAATTTCGGTTGTTGTAGTTGTAGTTTAGTAGTATTCTTTAAATATATAAATATAGTATAAAATCAATGCTTACATGTGAACTAAAAGGCTTGCATTTGAACAAGCTGTTTTACCACAAATATCACATAGAAACTTCTTCTTTGTGGCTTCTGGTTTTGATGCCGCCAGGGGTTCAGTGTTACACTTAGTTAAATGGCTGTTGTATGATTGCTGGAAAAGTATATTAAAATGGATAAATAATATGTTTAATTTTCTTCAATAAGTAAGAAATAACACATTGAATTATTAAAAATGAAAAATTCTGTAAATATATTTATATCACTAAAAATATATATTAATATAACATTAAGAGAAAGGGGAATAAAGAAAAATAAAGGGAAAGGGGCATAAAGAAAAAGGGGCATAAAGAGAATGGGGAATACAGAGAAAGTGAAAGAGGCATAAAGAGAAAGGGACAGAAAGAGAAAGGGGCATTATGAGGAAGGGACATAAAGATAAAGGGACATTTTGCAAAGTGGATGTTTTTCGTTTAAGCTGTTCGTTGTGAACTATATGATACTGCTCGTAACAATACTAACCATATCATGAAAGTCTTCACGACATGCTGAACAAGTCCATAACTCAGTGTTATCATCAGAGAATGATGGCGATGGAATATTGAATGAGTCTTCACTTTCTCCTTTAATGTCACCATTTTCTTCATATTTTGGACACTCAGTATTATACTCTACAATAATTGAAAAGGCAATATTATATAATGTGCAATTTCAAATTTTCCTAGGTAATGGTTTTTAGCGGCCACACGATAGCCTCTCGTACGTATCTGCATCTGATGGGCATAGAGTCAACGCCCGAGTGCCATCACTGCGACGCGAGCGTGGACCCGGGGATGCACACGCTCACCGAGTGTCCGGCGTTTGAGACGCTAAGGCGGGAACTTGTATCGGTCCTGGGGGTGAGAGTGCTCACGCTCTCCCCCTTGCTCGCGGCGATGGTCCGCTGCGCGGATGCGTGGGCGGCCAGCGCCTCCTTCTACGAGCAACTCATGCTCGTGAAGGAGACAGCAGAGCGGGCGCGGCGCGATGAGCGTAGGCGGCTCGGGCGTCGAGGAGGGTGGAGTCCCTCTCACCCTAGCAGAAGCGGGGCGATGCGCGCCCTCCCATATCGCGGGCGAGTCGGGGACCGCGTGGTCCCCCCTCCCGAGGAGGGCCAGACCAAGAGGGATGGCCCTGGGTCAGCCAGGGTGCGAGGGATATGTCGCACGACAACCTCACCTTCGGCCTAGCACTACGACCCACAGACGGCGTGCCGTTTAGTCGGTTCGAGTCCGACATAACCATCCCCCTCCGGCTCCTGGGGATATCCCGCAGGTAAAAAAAAATAAGGTAATGTTTTTTTTAGCTATGTCCATCTGAGTCATCAGATCTGGTCAACTCAGCACTACACAGTCATCATGATGCTCAAGGAAACGTATTTTCTTGATTGCAACCGAGGCCAAGGTGAACTCAGCATTATAGTTTAATACAATACAAGTATAGCAGATTACCTTTCTTTATAGACAACTCAATCATCTGCTTATTTGTTTGCTGACACATTTCTCTGAACATAATACATCCATTCAACAGATCTAAGCAGTTCTGGCACATGTGTTTTGATAAATTATCAGACTTGTTAAGCTGAAATGAAAATTAAATTAGTTATAGTAATACAGACATCAGTTTTATTATTAATCAGGGTGTACTTCAGAAAGAGACAAGTTAGATGGCCATAGCTCCCATAGAAGCAGTATAAACCATTATATATTTTTCAACCCCTACATAAGTCACGAGTACAAATCTTTGTTTTTCTTTGTTTTCGTGTGGTTAGTGACCAACCTGTGACAGAATTGTACAGGTTGCTCATATTGGCCTCCATCTTGTCCTAACAACTGTTGACACAGGACTAACTTTTATGTGCCCTCCGAAGCACAGAAGCACTCAGATGCATCTCCACTAAAGGGTCACGCATGCCAATGGTAACCTAGGTAACTTAACTCACTGATTGTTTACTGAACAGTGAGCGCACCTGACCACAAGAAATTACTATTTACACTTAGCCTTGTAGTTGAAACATCTTACCAAATTGCACTGCCAAATACATTAGCAGAATTTACATGAGAAGTAAAGAGAAGACCTTTTCTGTGAAACAAGGTGATCTTTTTAATTTAATTTTAATAAATAATATCCGTGGCTGGCGTTAATAAGTTGATTTGTTTAAAAACACGATTTTACAGGGGAGTAATTTTAAAGTTTGACTTACTCTGTTAAATCAAGATATGTGTTATACTTTTATATTTTAGTTGTGTTAAGGATAAATGCATGTGATCTATCGAATTACGATGAGTAAGAAGCTGAAATCTTTTCAGGTTCTGAAATATTCGACTTATCAATATGTTTACCGAGGAGTTATCAATTTATTATCCATATTACGAGGAAAAAATATAGGAAAATTTTCAAGAGAGAAGTAAATTTATTATTGTTTATATTCATTATTAGGTACATAATTATACTTGTATATTAAATTAAATATTAAAATGAATTGAAACAACTATTATTATACATAAATCAATTTTTATTTAGTGAGTAAGAAGGTAATTATATGAAATAAGTAGTATAAGAACAATATTAAAATAGCTTGTAATATAACAAAAATATAAAAAAGTAAGTACCTAGTTAAATTGAAAAATTGCCACAAAACTGTTCAGAATTAAAAATCGTTATCCTTATAGCACTAACAGTAACTATTAGGGGTAAAAGTATGAAATTGCCGAATTTAACGTATTTATTTAATCAAAATAATTACCATTATTATCTATACATTGCTGCCATCTAGTAGGAAGGTCATTTATGCCTTTGCGATAGAACTCTGGTGATCTAGATTCGACAAACTGTGTGAAAGCATTTTGTACTGCCTCCTGAGAAGAAAACTTTTTATCACATAGAAAATTGTCCAAATCACGAAAAAAATGGTAGTCTGTTGGAGCAAGGTCTGGCGAATACGGAGGGTGACGGATAGTTTCTAATTGCAGTTCCTGTAGAGTTAAAACGGTTTCTCGTGTTGTATGAGGTCTCGCGTTATCATGGAGCAATAATGGTGAAGATCGATTCATGACTCGCGGCTGTTTCACTGCTAGTTTTGCTATCATTGTTCGGAGTTCGGCATAGTAGACATCTGCCGTTATTGCTTGACCAGATCGTAGAAAGCTATAGTGAATAACACCATGCTGAGACCACCAAACAGTTACCATTACCTTTTTATTGGTAAGCTTTGCTTTAGGACACTGTTGTGGCGTTTCACCTGGGGTCAGCCATTGCATTTTTCGCTTACGGTTATCGTAAAGAATCCACTTTTCATCACATGTCACAATTCGATCCAATATTCCTTCATTTCTGTATCGATTCAACAAGGCAACACAAGTTTCAACACGCATTTCTTTCTGCAGATCTGTCAAATCATGAGGTACCCATTTTTCACATTTTTTTATTTTATTGATTTGACGCAAATGAGTCAATATTGTTGGTAAGGTAACGTTAAACCATGCAGCTAATTCCTGGGTAGTTTGGCTCGGATCGGCTTCCACCATGTCTTTCAATTCATTGTTATTCACCTGTGTGGACGGCCTTCCTCGTGGTTCGTTCTTCAAATCAAAGTTTCCATCACGAAAGCGTTTAAACCAAAATCGCACGGTGCGTTCATTAGCAGTCCCCTCTCCAAACGCAACATTGATATGGCGAGCTGTTTCTGCCGCGTTAGTTCCGCGTCGGAACTCGTATTCAAAAATCACTCGAATTTTCGAAGAATCCATCTTTCTTGTCTAAGCTGAATAAAAAAAACAACTGAAAGTCGATAATCGAATGTTGCACATTTTTAAATGAAGAACTACATAGGTACCATGTGGAAAAAGTTTCACTCAAAAATCTCAAACCATGAAGGTTCTATGTCAATTCGAAGTACCTGTTACAATGAAACGGCAATTTCATACTTTAACCTAGGTTATTATCTTGTTCCTCTAAATCAGGATCTTCTACATCTACATCTGGGTCAGTAGGAGCAGAAGCAGTAGTTTTTAGTTGAAGATAAAAATCACGGAATGGTGGATCGATCAACTGTATAAGATCCATTAAATCTTTTTTCTTTTCAACACTAATAGGCAATGGCTCTTTAGAAATTTCTTTTAGTCTGAAAGCGTCATTACATGATCTTCCTCTTTTCTTAAAATTTACGGAGTTAAAGATAGATTCCCGATCAAGATGATCTTTAAAGTGAATGATGCCCAAACTAGACTTACTATATTGCAACCATTTAATCGGTTGCCAAAGAAATTTTTGCCCTGACATGCGTCATTCTTTTTTAAAGAAAAGGGTCCTTTCTTGGATTTTAACGCAGAAAAATCAAAAAAGTCGTCCAGAGTCATAACTACAACCTTAAATTCATTTCGAACTTTGCAAGTCCTTACCAGCTGTACCCAGTCATTTATAGTAGTATTTTATATTTTTGTTACCGAGCATAGACTCATAAATATTTAAAGCGAGCGTAAGTTAATAAGTCAAGATAACAATGCAGTAATTTATTTTTTAGGCAAAAATAAGTTGATATGTCTTAATGTCAATACATTGACTGGTAGCAATTGCCTTTGTCAAAGCAGGCATAAGATGATAAGTTGTGATATCGATGTGTTGACTGTAGTAATTTACTTTTCTAATGCGATCATAAAATGGTAAATCGTAATATCAATATATCGACAATCTTTTTGTTTTGCTTCGTTAGCGAGCATAAATCAATAGATCGTTTTAACAATGTGTATTTTTTTTATTTCATTTGACATCTCCTTTTGTTAAGTGATATGCATTAAAAACGTAGATATCCAGTTACTTTCGAAGGTGATAATTCAAAAAGTTACCTATGAATATTTTTGATTTTTTTTAGCATAGTAAAACACATGTAGAAGAACCGTATAAAAGAATAAAAAAAAAACATGTAGGTCGAGTTATCAACATCTGCCCGCCAGCCACGGATATAATATAGTTATCTAAATAATTTCTTTTCTTTCATTTTGTTTTTCACGAGCATTATTTGCTCTTTCGCCGGGCCGACCCATCGCCAGATAAAGTACTTACAACGACTCCAGAAAATTTTAGTATTTCTTCAGGGATGTTGGGCTGTACAAAATTGTTGAAGATAGGAATGTCTCCTCTTTCCTGATTACAAGTTCTGCACATACTCAAGCTGATTTTTTTAATTTTATGACTGAAACATAAGGCATTGTGCTTTTTAGTACATTGTGAGTACCTGTTTTATGCAAAGAAAATTGCGTAAACGGGGAAAAGTAATAAATACAATTTACATACACTTTATTTAATTTTCTTTTCTTCTTTTTCTTGGTTTTTTGAAGAGCATTAGCAAATAACATAGACTTAAGTAATAATAAGGAAGTCATTATACAGTTCCTGTAATTATATCTCAAAAAAAAATTCGATTAATCCAGGATGAATTTGCAAACAACTTCCAAATTAGAAACATAATATTTTTATTTATATGTAGGTTTATCCAGGTTTATCATTTGAACACGCATGTTTTTTAACTTAACTTTTTTTCTCTTTTGTACTTTTATAATAGTGTATCACAATATCTCTTTCTTATGCTATTAATGCTGAAGATATCATCATTCAGATTGGAATGGAATTAAAAAAAAACACTTGTGTCAAAGTCAAACCAAAGAGCATATGATAGTTTGTCAAACGAACCAAGCAAGGGTGTCCGACAGTGAGCTACAACAGGAAATTATTAAAATGACTGGGACACCTTAGTCTAGAATTTGGAAAACATTCGACTAAGGTGTTACGCAATGGTGTTTTACTTGTTTAATGTTTCAATACTATTTCAGTTGTAAATGGAATAATTTTATTGATCGGTCAGCAGTAAATTGGGTAAATTGTGAGTGAAATGAAATTGCATGAAATACAAATGTCAAGATGAAAGATGACAACTGATGATTTGACAATGACATTTAGCAAAAAAGTTTTACATAGGTTCAATTTGGGTTCAATTGTTGATGAATTTATGGATTTATTATGCTATGATAATTGGCTATATATGCAACGAAATATAAAGTAAAAATAAACAATGATCTGGATTAATTTATGATTTATATCAAACTTTCATAATGGCAGTGTATTTGACTAAAAAAATGCTATCGAGGATGAATTATGTGCAATATCCTTCCACCTCATATGCGGAGGATGAGGCTGGCACTAGTGGGGACCACTGGCAGAAGCTCATGATGGATAGCAGGTACCTTTTAGAGACCATACGATAAATATATCTCTTTATATGAATATGTTTATAATTAGTAGTTTAGTACATAAGATGTAGAAAACAGGTTTATTTTCTATTGCTTCCAGCAAAAAAACGATACAGCTGGCTAAAGACATGATATGTAGAGTGTGTGCTAGAAATGGATGTACACCGCTGACTGATCAAGTAGATGGATGGAACATAATGAGTGCTATGAGGAGTATCACTAACATTACTGTGAGTATTTTTGCTGCAATGCCCTATACTTCTTAAAAAGTAGAGTACAGAGTACAGGAAGAGCTTTTAGAGTCATTTTAGATCAAGTTGACCTAAATGTGCAATTATTATATTTAACAAGTTCCTACTTTTATGCATATGAACTTATTAGTAGTTGCATGCATGAATACATGTATAGTTGCATTTGTTTATGTATGTATGTACAGAGTTTTAAATGTAAGAATGTTCATCTATGTTTGGGAGATTATTAAAATTTTATTCTCTGTGTGAATATATAGTAATAGATTGTGGGGTAACATGTTCTATAATAATAAATATAGTTATGTTATATTACAGATAGAAAGTGATGATTCATTACCTAAATACATTTGTACTAATTGTCTGGAGTCACTGCGTTTTGCACTTAATTTTAAAAGGACTTGTGAAGCTTCAGACAAGAAATTTCGAAAAATATTGAACCCAACAGGTACCAAAACTTTAAAATGAATAATTAAATATTGAGACAATTATGTTTACATGCAGTTACACCTTTTCCTAGAGGGGTAGGCAGAGATTACAATTTTCCTTCTTCTTTCTTTTCCTTTTGCTTCTTTATTAAACAATTGACACATTTAAACAAAGTTGTCTAAATGTGGCTGTTAATACATCTTTGCCTACTCCCTTAGCAATTAACAAGTGTGATAATATATGTAAATATTTTACAGCAATTGCATATGATATATTGATAATCAAAATATATGCATTATTTTTTAAGGTAATCCAACTCCATCATATCCTTATTCAAAACATGACTTCCAGCTGATTTTACATCAAATGAAAGAGAGGAGATTGAAATATGAAGAGAAGAGAGCTAGGGAACAAATAAAAAAAGAAAAGCTGGAACAAAAGAAATTAGCTAAAGTCAAGCAGTTTACTTGTTCTCCTTGTGATATTACTTTTCCTAATAAGGTAGATATGAAGACTTATGACAAAATTATCATTGTATAGAAAAAAGTATCTTCTTCTTCATCCTAGCGTAAATCCCAGTCGGAACCGAAGCTAACAGCTTGGAATCTGGGGTCGGCTTTTACCAGTCTAACTGCGGATTTGGCTAAATTTCGACATTTTCCGTGAAGTGACTGCTATCTGACCTCCACAACCCACAAGCGATATTGAAGCATTGCAGTTAGACCAGTTGTTGTTTAGAAATAAGTATACAAATTTAAAAATATATACAGGTTATTAAAAATTTATTTTGCACATATTATGTGATGGCTGGGTTTGGGATGCTCCTTGAATAAAAGTTATTTGTTATTATATAGTTATGAAATCTGTTGGAGTTATATAATTTGTAGTCATATAATGATCCTGGCTCCTTATTCTGAGTGACAAAACATTTAGTAACAACACGCATTCTGAAAGCCGACATATTTCAATTTTGGTCGATTTTTACGCCAGTTCTCACTGCTTTGTTATCCATCGTCTTCTCATATTATAATTATGTTTGAAACTTGACGTCACTCAGAATAATGTTCTAGTAAGAATATTATGTCAAAATACCTTGACTGACACCAAGAACTACAGATGTCAGCAATTTTTTTTTTAAAGAATAAACGTAACCGAATTCCCCTCTATCTGTGTTAGGAGTGAGTTTGCAAGTACTAAAAAATAGCAAATGATATTTTATTGTTTAGGAGAAGCTTTTAGCTCATCGCCGTGAGCGTCAATGTATGCGACGCGCTTGCGACATCTGTGGGCAGCTTGTTGTGAGTATCGCTCAGCACATGAGGCATATACACAAAAAGAGCGTACCACACAAGTGCCCCACCTGCGGTAAAGAGTTCCCCATCATTGCCAGACTAAAAAACCACATGTATGTTATTTTTAACTTTAGTTGTAATAATTTTTAACAAAAATTTGACTTTTTAGAGCATTTGCTAGTTCGCAATCGTGCCAATAAATAATGTAGCCAATGCTGTCAGTATGGTTGAAGACTGTGGAGAAGAACAGAGGCGGTACAATGACAGAAATGCTTGGCTTTGCAGCTTAAAGCATGTTTACTGCTATTTCGCTGGAATGCTTGCTTGGAATGCTCCTATTTATTTTATAGAGGTTAAATTTGCTAGAATTCTCATTATAAACGAATGCTGTGTGTGCACTCCAGTGTATCGAGTTTCAGAAGTACTAAATTTATCGTTTTCTACAGGTTGGTGCACACAAACACATTCAACTTCTTTTGTGACTTGTGTCCATACAAATGTAAGCACAAGTACTATTTAGTGATGCACATGCGTACCCACACCGGTGAGAAGCCATACAAATGCCAAGAGTGCCCTGCAACTTTCGTCAATCCTTCCAATCTGAACAAACATAAGCTCACACATCAGGCTAAACAGTTTAAGGTAAGAGATCATTGGGTCATTTATTCCTTTAAGCAAGATCATTTATTCCTCTTTTCGTGCGGAAATCGCCTTGGATACCCTCCTGCCACCCAGTGGGGTCGGTTATTTCGGCCGCAAGCCGTCTCGGGGCACTTCATCCCTCCCAGCGGTTTCTTTTAGACAAACTTTTACTGGACAGTTTAATACAGAGCATACATAGAACAGTTCTTTTTGAGAAACTTGACTTTTTTATATACCTACTTCTAATTTCGATCGAATTACACCATTCGTGGTCTAGTAAAGTGAAGGTCTTTTGATTAATTAATTAATTTATTTTTGTATATTTAGTGCTCCCTGTGCGAGAAGGCATTCCGTACGAACACGGCGTTGAGGGAGCACCACGAGGCGACACATATGAACATCAAGCACACGTGCAACTACTGTGGACGTGATTTCTGTTACAAGTAAGCATCGATAACTCCAAAAACTTTGATACTAGAGTGCCTTTATGACACAAAAAACCGGTCAAATGCACTCGCGCACCAAGGGTTCCGTACAAAATTGGATTTAGGGACAAACTTAAGCTACATAAACAGCAATACATTTTAATTGCGTGGATTTAAATGTTTGATTTTTGCATAGTTTCAACTTTCGAGATGTTATAAACCTGAGAGATACTGGTATGAATTTCAACTTGCTGCATTCCTGAGAAAAAGGTCTTGGCAGACGGACGTGATCCTATAAGGGTTCCGTTTTTTCTTTCGAGGTACGAAACCCTGAAAATGGTATCGATTTAAGACCACTAACTATTTGTAGTTGTCATATTAATGACGTTAGGTGCCGTTTTAATGGTTACAGAATAAATCATTGTAGAAAATTGTATTTTGTGTAGAAAAGGAAGCTATTATCGCAATAACGCATCCGGTATTATCTACTAATAAAAATGTGCCTTTTGGGGGGGGAGGGGTTAAATTACTGGATAATCACTCTGTGTTTAATGAAACGTTCCTTAAGAGTTAAGACCATTAGCGGCTGCCTGGATCTTGCATTATTAAGATCGATTTTAAATGTTGTAAAGTAACTCCCAAGGGTTTGTGCAGGCATTAGCTTTCTAAAAAGCATTTTAATGTATTAAAGTATACATTAAAATGCTTTATAACCATGATTTAAATTCCTTATTGTTAGATATTATACTAACTGCACATTTAATGCACTTCTCTGAGAATTTCGAATTAGTAAAATTAAATAATTAGTATGCTAACTATTCGTATCGATATAGATTGGAAAAACTTCAACTCAAACAAAAGTTTCCTACATTGAAAAGTAGATTGAATAGAACACTCAAAAAAAGAAGTTTAAAAATGAATGCAACATCATTTATTGATTCCTATAGTTAATACGAATATCGGTAGATGCATCCACTATCGCCCCAAGATGGTGGTAAAGGAAAATTTTGAATATCTAAAGCGCGTTCATGTAGCTCTGTTGGTCAGAGAGTAATCCCCCTTTAAGCAACTGGTCGCGGCTTCAAGTCCAGCCTTGGACATTATTTTTTTTACAATCGAAATTGAATTTCAGCTTATCTTTTAAAATATAACGCCGGCCAACGATCCAACCACTTATCTAACAATTTATAGGATTTGACGTATCTGACAGTCGTAAACGCATGTCATTAACGTCAAATCCCATACATTCGTCATTATATTCTACCAAACACCGGCCAACGAAATGCCACTTGTCTAGAGTGGCAGTTTTGATGTTTTAAAAATCCCCTACAGGTCCGACCTCCGCAAACATGAAATACGTAGCCACAATCGCATGAAGCGTGACTACATTGGCGGCGAACCTACATACAAGCAAGTAGAGAGACTTCAGAAAGTACAAGAGAATGAGATGGAGAAATGGCGTGTGCAAGAAATGACTATTGCTCAGGCAGTACCTGTGGTACAACCTACGTATATAGATCAACCTAAGGCGGAGTTTATAACAAACCATGCTTTGTACTTTTCTGATGTTTCTGGGATGTTGCAACCACAGCAGCCGCAAATGGGTAAGTGGATTTCTTTACAAGAAAAGAAGATCAGTTCTCAAAAAAAAAAAAATCAAAATTATGTGATGATCTGTCAAAATCAAACGAAATGTCAAAAATATTTTTTTTTCGTAAAGCTGTTTACTAGAAATAACATTGAGAAAGTGATCGTTTTTAAGATTAGATTTGGACGTAATTTTCATAAATTGTAATTAAGAGAATTGGTCCTCTTTTCATTGAAAAAAAAAAGTAGATTCTTCTGTATAAAATTCAAACACTTAAAAATCGATATCGCGGCACATTCTATTGTAGACCGAAAATCTGATTTTGAGTGCATCATTAAAAAGAAAACAGTCGACCTCATTGTATTACAACATTTCATTGTCTTTTCAGTTCAACAACAGACCGTGGAGTTGACATTGTGAGTACGGTTTATCGCTTTATTTTACATTTCGAACGTAAGTTGTTAAGGCCGGGATTACATTAGTGGTGTGTTGGTAGGGCGATGACGACACGATAGCGACGCGACGTGATAAAATAGGTATCACCTTCAAGAGGCGATAAGTCATCGAAGGTAGCGAACCATGAAAATCGAACCCTTGAAACAAATATTAAATGTGAAGGTTATCTGTGCACATAGTACACAAAAACAAAAGTTACCTCAAATATCTCTTGGTATTTTTTTTCTGATTGAAACTTGTAAAATTCCCCTAACACTACAGCCTAGTCTGCAATGCAGACTCTGCATATATATGTTTAAATTTTATGGAAGAGGCATCTGATAAATTTATAGATTACAGCGTACCAAAAATTGATGTTATAGCTTTCGGACAATAATATCGTAAAAAATAATCAAATAAATCGCATTGTGGCCAATGCGTTTTCGCCATTGTGTCGTGATTTGCTAAATCGTCGTCGCATCAGTGTAGCCCCGGCCTTAATGTAATATTTCCTCATTATTTTTTCTTTCTTTTCAGACCTGAGTTGGGATTGAAGAAAGACGAAGTTAAATTATATGAAACCCAGCAAGGAATGGCGTATTTTTAGAAGAATACGGATGCGAGATGTATATTAATTTCGTATAATTTAATCAATTTATAGATTGGCTTTTGTATTCTATACAATTTTAAGTAGGTATCTATAGTAATCAAACTACATATATATAATATTTTAACGTAGTAACGTAACAATGAAGCAATAAATTTTAAAGTGAAACATTTACTTATTTTTATTACTTACATCCCAATCATTTTTACAAAATTGAGGAGGTTCTTATTGAATCGACATATATAATTTTCATGTGGGTACGTTCAGCTCCTTTGGAATAACAAATAGGCTACTTTTTATTCCCAGAATATGTGCCTGTGGGTCACGGTAAGCGTCTGCGTAAAATATAGATCGTATTTGACGCAGGCGAAGCCGTGGACAACAGCTGGTGTATTATAATATACCAGATCGATGTTGCTAATAGCTAAAATTGAACGGCCAGTCTATTAAGTAACTAATCATTGGAAACTGATGAAGCTGTGACTACCTATCTCGGCCTAAATATCTCATAAACGCTCGTCGCCGCGTCGTGTTTTCAATTAGATTACGTCATCAATTTGGTGACAAGATTTCAGATAGATAGGTAGATAGGTCCGATTAGAATTCAATTTCATCTTACCTTTACTTGATATACCTGGGGACAAGTATCTTGACTTGGTTATTTTAAATCGAGGCTGTGATGCGCGTGAATTATTTGTAACTAGCTTTTGCCCACTGCTCCGCCCGGGTCTAATCTACCTCTATGCCAAATTTCATCAAAATCGGTTCAATGGTTTAGGCGTGAAAGCGTAACATACAGACAGACAGACAGAGTTACTTTCGCATTTCTAATATTAGTATGGATAATCGCTTGGTGAATTTTAGCTTGTCCACAGTCATAGCATCCCGTGCTATCCTTTAAAGACACCCAAGAAATGTGCACTACGCGTGAATTTTGAGCCAATAGGTATATTTTGCGAAGCGTAATCAGAATTCAGCCAAATCCGCAGTTATAGATTGGTAAAGCGAACCCTAGACTTCAAGTTGAAAGCTTTGGATGAGACTGGGATTAACGCTAGGAGGAAGAAGGTGAAGCAGTGACTTACCCCTAAAATCGAATGTCTTTTTTTTTTTTTTTTTACGTGCGGGAAATCCCCACGGATACCCGCCCCTCCGGAGCCGGAGGGGGAGGTTATGTCGGACTCGAACCGACTAAACCGCACGCCGTCTGTGGGTCGTGGTGCTAGGCCGAAGGTGAGGTTGTCTTGCGACATATCCCTCGCACCCCGGCTGACCCAGGGCCATCCCTTTCGGTCTGGCCCTCCTCGGGAGGTGGGGACCACGCCGTCCCCGCCTCAACCCCGGTGTGGGGAGGCGCGCATCGTCCTACGATGCGCGCCGCCGCCGCGGCTTGCTTCTGCTAGGGTGACGGGTGGCTCCACCCGTCACCCTCAGGCCCGCGCTCATGGGGGGCGGAGGTCTGTAAGCGCCCTCCGACGCCCGAGCCGCCTTCGGGCGCGAGCAGCGATGATTGTGAATTTGGTGTAAAAAAAAATTATTGTAGCGACCCGAGATCGTGCCGGTCAGTCCGATTGAGTTTACCAAAGTAATAAAAGACGTGTAGGGAAATATGTAAAATTTTCGGATAAAACAAGTTTTATCACAATTGAGTGTCAACTCTACAGCTGCACCTGTCTACAAAAAGGTGGGAGTGTCTAAAATTCTAAATGATTGTATTAGATCTTATGGGGGTAGGTACACATCAACCGATCGAAAGCGAACAAATGCAAACAAGAGTGGAGTTTGTCGAATACAATGTACAGTTTAATCGTCCCGTAGTAATAAAGATTCTCACTCGCTTACTTTCGTCGTGACGTCCGTAGGTATTTGTTTATTATTCTAGTACCTGTTCGTTCGCTTAGTATGCACCCGGCATTGTAAAGCGTTGTCGAACCATACTGGTCGATTGTGACATGCTCATATATAATGCCATTCTGGTTTCACGCCCCACGCCACATCCTATCCCGTCGGCTATGTTGACACTAATGAAGCTTAATATATTATGTAATCAATGTTCACATACGCTCCAAGTGCCCATTAGCACCCATTAGTTAATGGTTGGAAATCGAATAACATGCCGTGTATAACGCTATCAGTTTACATGGAAATACCGAAATTCATAATCCCGAATTACAAAATACCGAAGTATAAAATCCCGAAGGTTAAAATCCTGAAACTTCAAAATCCCGCGTTATAGATATAACGTTCTGGTTTAATTTTTAAAGTTACTTTTTACTACGGAGGTAGTTTCTTCATGTATTTCCTATATCTTCATATATTATCTATCACAAGTAACCCGACACTGGGTATAGCGATGGTTGTCTACATACCTACCTCAATAACCTCGGTATGGATGTTCGAGAGTATCATCCAAACAGCCAGCTAAAAATGTTGCCATGTTGAGGCACGCAATGTTCACCCCGTACAATCCGACTTGGATAGATTAGGTTAGAAGGCTAAGGCGGGAGCGGAGCTATGGTACTGTATATATGTTTACAGTTAAAACGCGTTTTTCGTTAGAAGTAGTTTTCCCTAGTTTAAACTAGAAATAACCAGCTAAAACTAGTATTTGCCACTGATATATTTGATTTTCAGTTAAAACTAATTGTCACCTAGAGCTGTAGTTAAAACTAGCATTAGAAAAAGAAAAATCACTTATTTTTGCATGGTTATAAAAAAAATGTAACGTAACTTTCTTGATAAATCTATCACTAATATTCTGTAAATACACTTCTGCCTACCCCGTCGGGGATTTACAGGTGTGAGTATATGTATGTATGTATGACATTTTCTGCGCGCGGACAACGCTGTTATGTCTCGCGACCAATCGGAATAAAGTACGATGATCACAACGTAAACGTATCGAAAAAATGGAGCATTGCTATCGATTCACAGTAGGCAGGCGGCCAATCAGATTGCTTCGTAAACGTATCCAGTTTACGTTATGAATTCGAATATTATTCGTACTCGGGGCACAGGTAATACAGTTTTAACTGGCTCGCTTTCGAAAAACGCTTTAGAGCATTAGTTAATTTTGATATTAACAAAGGCATACAGTAAAAACTGGTTCCACCAAGCAATAACGCGTTCTATCTAAACACTAGTTTTCCTAACTGTGACATATTCATTAATTACGACGAACGACGGAACGATAGTTTAAAATCCACTTTGAACATAAGTGCTTTGAAGGCTCTTATAGTTGGTTGAGGATAGTTTAAACAAAGGTCTATAAATTGGTTAGGTCGTTAGTTTATTCAAAGGTGTTTTATAGCTTTACTCAAAGGAAATTGTTTAATCATAATATCATAAGTTTCACACTCACAGTGTATACACATATAGTTCGTTAAAACCTTATTTCTTCCCCTCAGATTCCTTTATGTAGGACTCGAACCGACAAAAACCGCAAGCCGTCTCGGGTCTCCAGATGCTGGGGTGTAAGTTGACTCTTCTTTAGTAGGCTAAGTATCTACTATGATGTCAATTCGTTTTCGTTCACATCTCGAACTGAGCTGAATTGCTTCTTAGCACATGGACATTATAGCTGTGTCATTTCTTATTCTGCTACAGCCACCTATCTCAAAATTTTCCGAGTACCAATGCTGGTTGCATCCAAAGTTCACTTTCCTACTGTATTCAATAAGGAAAGTAATCCTTATATTAGGGGTTAAAGTATGAAATTGCCGATTTGTACTGACAAATTGAAATTCGTTTTTTTTTAATTTAACGTATTTATTTAATCAAAATAATTACCATTATTATCTATACATTGCTGCCATCTAGTAGGAAGGTCATTTATGCCTTTGCGATAGAACTCTGGTGATCTAGATTCGACAAACTGTGTGAAAGCATTTTGTACTGCCTCCTGAGAAGAAAACTTTTTATAACATAGAAAATTGTCCAAATCACGAAAAAAATGGTAGTCTGTTGGAGCAAGGTCTGGCGAATACGGAGGGTGACGGATAGTTTCTAATTGCAGTTCCTGTAGAGTTAAAACGGTTTCTCGTGCTGTATGAGGTCTCGCGTTATCATGGAGCAATAATGGTGAAGATCGATTCATGAGTCGGGGCTGTTTCACTGCTAGTTTTGCTATCATTGTTCGGAGTTCGGCACAGTAGACATCTGCCGTTATTGCTTGACCAGATCGTAGAAAGCTATAGTGAATAACACCATGCTGAGACCACCAAACAGTTACCATTACCTTTTTATTGGTAAGCTTTGCTTTAGGACACTGTTGTGGCGTTTCACCTGGGGTCAGCCATTGCATTTTTCGCTTACGGTTATCGTAAAGAATCCACTTTTCATCACATGTCACAATTCGATCCAATATTCCTTCATTTCTGTATCGATTCAACAAGGCAACACAAGTTTCAACACGCATTTCTTTCTGCAAATCAGTCAAATCATGAGGTACCCATTTTTCACATTTTTTTATTTTATTGATTTGACGCAAATGAGTCAATATTGTTGGTAAGGTAACGTTAAACCATGCAGCTAATTCCTGGGTAGTTTGGCTCGGATCGGCTTCCACCATGTCTTTCAATTCATTGTTATTCACCTGTGTGGACGGCCTTCCTCGTGGTTTGTTCTTCAAATCAAAGTTTCCATCACGAAAGCGTTTAAACCAAAATCGCACGGTGCGTTCATTAGCAGTCCCCTTTCCAAACGCAACATTGATATTGCGAGCTGTTTCTGCCGCGTTAGTTCCGCGTCGGAACTCGTATTCAAAAATCACTCGAATTTTCGAAGTATCCATCTTTCTTGTCTAAGCTGAATAAAAAAAAAAAAAAAAAAAAGTCGATAATCGAATGTTGCACATTTGTAAATGAAGAACTACATAGGTACCATGTGGAAAAAGTTTCACTCAAAAATCTCAAACCATGAAGGTTCTATGTCAATTCGAAGTACCTATTACAATGAAACGGCAATTTCATACTTTAACCCCTATTATAATGGTTTTTCTTATCTTTATAGGAGTGACTGCAGTCTTCTTCCTCCTAGCGTAAATCCCAGTCGCACCCGAAGCTTTCGACTTCGAGTCTGCGGTCCGGTTTACCAGTCTAATAAATGTGATATTTTCCGTGAAGTGACTGCCATCTGACCTCCACAATCTAAAGACAATATCGAAGCATTGCAGTTAGACCAGTTGTTGGATTTTTGAGAGCTCTAACTACCCGTAACGACTGCCATAGATGTTCGTATAGCAACCGTAACCGACGGCATAACGTGCTCTTCGAGGCACGCCCAGACCAATGCAAATACCGATATTCATACTTACCAATATTTATATTGAGCGGGGATCGAACCCGTGCCTCTTGAGTAGTGGCCGTGTTCGCACAGACGCTGTCTTCGGTGGTGGAGAACAAAATTCTGACTCTCACTTAAATAGTAACTGTACCTACCGGTTACTAGCATGTGTAACGTTGGCTTGGGTCAGCGTCAGAGACCCGAAGATCTCTGTGACCCAATACATCCAAATATCATACTAAAACTGGAACATAGAGGGTATACCCACCTACCTAATGAAATATTATTATAATAAAATATGTAGCATATACTGCTTCCGGGCTGTTTGGCCGTGGTCTATGTGAAACTTGCGTTCCAGACGTTTCGTCGATCACTGCGGTCGACATCTTCAGTGGCGCAAGTCTCACATAGACCACGGTCAAACAGCCCGGAAGCAGTATATTCTACATGCAACGCCGGCCGTGAAAGCCTGAAGACTTATATAATAAAATAATGATCTGATCACTCATGAGACTTAATACTATGTGAGACACACTAGGCGGTACAATGTACGTATAATGATACCGAGTTACATGTTAATTCTATTTTATTTGGCTTCTCACAAATATATTGGGGTAAAATATATTTCCGATTCCGCCGTTTCCCTTGTGACGTAAGGCGCCTTCTTTATTATTTTTTGTCGGCAGTCGATGCTATTTCTTTTGAGAAGTTTGTAAATGATATCATGTAATAAGATCTTTGCAATAATATCGGGTATACACTCTTCGGAGACTGTAATTTACTTCCTTGGAAGTTTTCGACTGGTGAGAAAATTAGGTAGGGTTGTCAGAAACAGTTCATTGCTATTAAACGACGAGATAACGTCTTCTTCTTCATCCTAGCGTTAATCCCAGTCGCATCGGAAGCTTTTCAACTTGGAGTCTGGGGTCCGCTTTTTACCAGTCTAACTGCGGATTTGGCTAAACTTCGATATTTTCCGTGAAGCGACTGCCATCTGACCTCCACAACCCAAAGGCGATATCGAAGCATTGCAGCTAGACCAGTTGTTGGATTTTTGAGGGCTCCAACTATCTGTAACGACTGCCATAGATGGTTGTATGATAACCAGAACCGACGGCTTAACGTGCTCTCCGAGGCACGACCAAACCAATGCAAATAACCATATTCATGCATACAAATATTTGCATTGAGCGGGGATCGAACCCGCACATCTAGATTGAATTTGGGCGATTTGTTTTATTATATTTCAGTTTAAGAACAATATATGAAATCCATATCTTTATTCGAGAGCATGGAAATATCGCATAGGTAATTCTAAGTCCACTTTGTCCGTCACTTCCCTTTTGAATAACGACTTCAAAAATATTTTTTAAATTCTTGTCATAATAAAAAAGCATTTAATAATCTTTTTGCGCTAGAACTTTCCCACGAGAGTTTATTTTTCACGGCGCAATTACCTACTTTGCATTTTCGGAGTGGAACTTTTTCCTCTAATAACTTTTATGAACTCCGGCTGACAGTCTATTAGTAGCTTTGAACATACATCTTAGACTTAAAATGTGCTCAAAGCGTGCTTAATATGCGCAGTCCACGTTGCTTGGGTGTGTTAAAATACTCTAAGAAAACTTTCGTGAGAAAGTTCCAGCACAGAAAGATTATTAAATGCTTTTTTATTATGATAAGAATTTGAATATGTATATGAAATTTGAATATGATTATGAAATTTGAATATGGTTATGAAATTTGAATATGATTATGAAATTTGAATATGATTATGAAATTTGAATATGATTATGAAATTTGAATATAATTATGAAATTTGAATATGATTATGAAATTTGAATATGATTATGAAATTGAAAATGATTATGAAATTTGAATATGATCATGAAATTTGAAAAAACTGAACACAAATTCACCAATTATAGATTATTACAAAACAATTCGCGCATTGTTTCGCGATTTAGGTCCAAGATATGCCCCGACTGGGTGCTTCGCGGTGACTTCGCGTACGGTGCCACCGTCACGTGTTATGCGGACGACACGCTGGTGACGGTGAGCGGGGCTACGCACCGCGAGGCAACCCTGAGGGCCACGACCGCGGTTGGCCAAGTCGTCGAGCGGATCCGGCGGCTGGGTCTCGAGGTGGCTCTGCACAAGTCCGAGGCCATGTTCTTTCATGGTCCTCGGCGCAGGCCAGGCCCGGGAGCCAGCCTTACAGTGGGAGGCACTCCCATCGACATCAAGCCCCAGCTGAAATACCTGGGGCTCGTGCTTGACGGTCGATGGGACTTCGGACAACATCTCCGAAGCCTGCGCCCCAAGTTGGTCACCACGGCGAATGCCCTGAGTCGGCTGTTGCCCAACTTGAAGGGCCCAGGGGCCTCCTGCAGGAGACTCCACGCGGGTGTCGTGCGGTCCATGGCCCTATATGGGTGCCCCGTGTGGGCGGACACCCTGGGGGCCAGATTCCTGCCTCTGCTCCGTACGGCGCAGAGGACGATGGCCTCCAGGGCCATCAGGGGATACCGCACGATATCCTTCGAAGCGGCGAGTCTCCTGGCCGGATCGCCACCGTGGATCCTGGAAGCGAGGGCCCTTTCGGCACTATACAAGTTCCGAAAGGAGGCGCGGGAGCGGGGATTCGATCCCGAGCCCGAGGACATTCGGGCCGAGAAATCCCGGCTCCACCAGGTCATGGTGGCCGAGTGGGAGCGACGACTTGGGCAACCACGCGCAGGGCACGCCGTCATTGCGGCGGTAAGGCCCATCATGGGGGAGTGGCTAGAGAGGCCACACGGGAGCCTCTCGTACCGTCAGACGCAGATGATAACCGGGCACGGTTACTTCGGGCGGTATCTGCATCTGATGGGTATTGAGCCAACGCCCGAGTGCCATCACTGCGACGCGAGCGTGGACTCGGGGCTGCACACGCTCACCGAGTGCCCGGCGTTTGAGACGCCGAGGCGGGAGCTTGTGGCGGCCCTGGGGGTGAGAGTGCTCACGCTCTCCACCCTGCTCGCGGCGATGGTCCGCTGCGCGGATGCGTGGGCGGCCAGCGCCTCTTTCTGCGAGCAGGTCATGCTCGCGAAGGAGACAGCAGAGCGGGCGCGGCGCGGTGAGCGAGAAAGACTCGCTGACATCGCTGCTCGCGCCCGAAGGCGGCTCGGGCGTCGGAGGGCGCTTACAGACCTCCGCCCCCCATGAGCGCGGGCCTGAGGGTGACGGGTGGAGCCACCCGTCACCCTAGCAGAAGCAGGCCACGGCGGCGGCGCGCATCGTAGGACGATGCGCGCCTCCCCACACCGGGGTTGAGTCGGGGACGGCGTGGTCCCCACCTCCCGAGGAGGGCCAGACCGAAAGGGATGGCCCTGGGTCAGCCGGGGTGCGAGGGATATGTCGCAAGACAACCTCACCTTCGGCCTAGCACCACGACCCACAGACGGCGTGCGGTTTAGTCGGTTCGAGTCCGACATAACCTACCCCTCCGGCTCCGGAGGGGCGGGTATCCGTGGGGATTTCCCGCACGTAAAAAAAAAAAAAAAAAAAAAGGTCCAAGATATGAGTCCCGAGGTATAGAGTCGGTAGGCCCGTCGTCGTTGCTACTTCAAGTTACTCGTCAATGTTATTGTAGGTCTTTATATTAAAGACTTATTTTGAACTACACTTTAATTTTCGTGGAATCTAAGTTTTCCCTTCTTATCGGTCCGTGTTTTCAATCTTTATCTGTGGGCCTTTTTAGTCCCCATCTGTTAAGCTTTTGGATTAGGTACTGTAGGAATGTATTGTTTGTAGGAAAATGTGGCAAAATTTAGTAGGTATCTAGTAGAAATTTTGTACTTGGAAACCTTCGTAGATATAGGTAAGTACAGGATTTATTATGAATGGAACAAAAAGCTTATGTTACAAAACAAACACTGTACTATAACTGCTAATTATGTCAACATCGACATGCTAAGGTTAGCCCGTGCGTGACTAAACTGTGGAACATAAATTAGAACTTTGTATAACTATGGACAGAGGAAGTATAGTCGGTTCTAAACTCAATGTAGGAACTAGATCTAGTTTACTTACTTTGATAAAAATTAAGTGTGTCAAAATTAACTTCACGTGTGTCGCAAATTATGTTGAACATCTGTACAACATTATTAGATACTGCTACATAGTCGATGAAGGTGGAACACTTTCTATTGATTTCATATTCTGCGGCCGCCTAGGCCAAGGCTACAGAAGACAAACATTATAAGAACAAACGATGTGCTTCCCGGTGCTCTATGATTGTTCACGAGGATTCTATTTTGATTAATAATAATGTATAAACCCACATCCGTACGCTCTCCCTTATATTGAATACGACAGTGTTTATGTACAATAGACATACCTAATATGATATTATTGTAGCGGCGGCTGAATTATTTTCTGTTATTATACTTGTGTATGTTGTTATTATTGTGTATCTTGTTATTATTATACTTGTGTATCTTGTATCTACTTATTACTGTACGTAGTGTCTAAAATAAGCAGGCCAGGTTTTTTCGTCAAATGAATTAATTTATAAACAAGGGTTCAAATACCATCCACTATTTGGTTTAGTAGCCCATTCATATTAGGGGTTTAGAACGACATTTAGAACGACAAAACAAAGGTTTATACCAATTTACAGCTTATTATTCCGAGGTTGACCCCTTCTTCTACCTACCTAATATGACTGAATTCTGCCCGTGTTATAGGTTTGGTTGTTTCTAACTAGATATATATATATTACTATACTTATATATTCATAATCTATTAATACGTATTTAATAGTTCAATCAATCTATTAGCCCACCGCAGTCCACTGCTGGACATAGGTCCAATGTGCGCTTTTGCTCTCGAACCTCCGCCTTCCGCATCCAGTCTGTTCCAGCCACCTTGTTCAGGTCGTCAATGCATCTGGCTATGGGGTGTCCTATTTAATAGTTGATGTGATAGCATGTTGAAATTTTAAAGTGAAAGAAACTATAACCACCTACTACTAACAAGAACCTTGCAAAAAAGGCATACCTATAATATCTCGTGAGTCGTGAATTTACCTACTGGCCCCCGATTCTGCTAATTTTATAATATAACAACACCACTGTCATTGCATAAAATGTCATTAAATTTTAGACTTTATTACTGTCACTTAAAGTCCAAAATGAAATGAGAAAGAGTTTATAACATTTTTTTAACAGTATCAGTTAAGTCTAAAGTTAAATGGCATTGGTTACAGTGTCTGTGGTACCGCGGTGGCCTTGCCATGACAAAAATAATAGTAGAATCAGGGCCCTGGGCCTCGATTCTACTAAAGTAAAACCATTGTCATACCACAGACACTGCAAAATTTACCCATTTAATTTTAAACTTTAAACAAAACAAAAAGCCATTTAATATTAGACTTCATTCTAATATTAAATGGCTTTTTGTAGAGTAAATGAAAAAGTGAAATGTGACACTCTTCATTTAATTTTGGACTTTAAAGTCATAGTGTTAAAGTCTAAAATTTAATGCCATGTATTGCAGTGTCTGTGGTATGACAATTGATTTGGCTTTAGCAGAATCGAGGGCCTGGGCTTGTTCCGAGCTGTAGGTGTTTACTGATACAACATTATCTTGTGTTAGTAGAACAATGTCAAGTAGGTAGGTATTGTTTTTCCGCCCTTCCTGTTGACTGATTGTTCTGAAATTTGGTACACAGCCTTAGTTCGGACAATAATACAATTTATATATATATATACTCCATTCAAAAAATAAATAAAGTATTTATTGTTCTACGAGCTACAAGGACGATGCAAGAAGCTGAAAAAACAACAAGAACATAAAGTAAATCACTGTCTGTTTGAAAGAGTAAAAAAACTGAATCAGAGAAAAGAAACACTATTCGTTTCGATAAAATGTTTTCTTACTGAAGTTTTTATGATAATTTAGCTCGAGCATACTCTTTTACATGCCAGCGTACACATTACTACACCTTAGCGGCTGCAATAACAGACGCACTTTATCATTTTGAGTTTAAGTGGTGTGGTCGTTTTCCCGACACGATGTAGTCTACCATCTATCTTGCGCCTTATCACACGCATAAATATTCTGAAGTCTCAGGTATCTTTCAGTATTTATTGAGCAGTCTCAACGCTGTTTATAACATTTCAAGCGCATTTAATACTGTCTTAGGATCGGACTAAGTAGGTACTTGATTATGAAATTGTATTTAACAAATAGTCTCTTAGGTTTGGGCTTCCCGGTCCGTAATATTGATTTATCTGAGGTCCGATGGTATATACAGATTTGACAGATGGTATATACAATCTGTCCTCAATCGGAATTCCGGTCTGAGAACCATTCTAGAATACGGGCCTCGATGTGTGGCTATACGATCGTGAAATTCTGTGTTCGCGGATAGATAGATATACTCAAATTCTAACGAAATTAATAAGAAGTTGCCCGGCTCTGTATGCGACACACCCCAGAGAAATTCCACCATATTAGAATATTCTCTATGGCTGTACATTGTCAGAAAACGTGCACGGCCGACAAAAATAAACTTGCACTATAAAACTGACGACGGATAAGGTAGAACTTCGAAATCGAAATTCTACCTTATCCATCGTCCAATCGAAATTTGTTATTTAGCAATATAAAATAAATCTATAAATCTACTTCTTTATTGAATAGGGAAAACCGAACTTAATAGATGCAAACTTGATTCTAGACTTCTAAATAAAATACACCTTAAATACTTATTATTATATATTATTTGGAACCCAAGTCGATCGTACCTGGAAGCCGATGGTACACCTGCTGATTGACGAACAAGACTCGAGCGTAGACTTTTTTATTCGGGTTGGGGGTCACACCGCAGTCGCACACAAAGCTACAACAGATATGCCTAACTATACATGTTTTACGTACAAAATAATGCGTATTATAAAACACCCGTAACAAAAAATAGAGTAACAGCGAGTAGCATTGCGCTGTTGTTGAATATACCCAGATACCCATATTGATTCTATCTGCCTTGCTACACCGACGAAATAAACACAATTCGTAATCAGAGCACGTTGAGCGGTGCATGTTGCAAACAAACACAATCTTCACTATGTACCTAACCGTTGTTCCTTGGTTAATATTATTCTAAGGAGCACGACGGAAACTACAAAAAAGCTATCAGAATAATCAGTACAGTCCAATATCCCATGTACCCGGCTCTGACAACAAGGAACCTATACATATATTCTACGTAATTCCTATAGTACAGTAAGCGTCAGAAATATATCAATTACAAAGTCTCACAACGATCTTAACTGTACAGGGGGAATGCTCTGACCACTGAGCCACCGAGCCACACCTGAAACTATCCAAATTCTCCTATACTACCGTCTTAGGGCGACAGTGGGAGCCATCTACCCACCTGAGCATTCACTTTTTCCTATCTTAAGCGATTTGAAAAGTTAGCATAGTAAATGCTTCAAAATTTCATTCGATCTTAACTGTGTTACTTACTAAGTTATTGAGAGCAAATTAAAACTCTTCTTCTTCATCCTAGCGTTAATCCCAGTCGCATCTGAAGCTTTCTGGGGTCCGCTTTACCACTGTAACTGCAGATTTGGTTGAAGTTCTATATTTTCCGTGAATAGACTGTCACCTAAACTCCACAACCCAAAGGCGATATCGAAGCCTTCCAGTTAAAGCAATTGTTGGATTTTAGAGGGCTCCAACTACTCGTAACGACTGCCATAGATGTTCGTATGGCAACCGGGACCGACAGCTTAACGTGCTCTCCGAGGCACAACAGGACCAATGCAAATACTCATATTCATGTATACAAATATTTGCACTAAGCGGTAATCGAATCCGCAAAAGAGCAAATCAAACTGCTTGGATAGAATGTACGTATGAAATTGGCGTTTTGTGCGGGAGGAATACTATAAAAACCATGGGGGCGAGAATCAATAAACTCTTTGAAGGCGGTTTGGACTGCTGTATCGGAGTGGAATTTTTTTCCTTGTAAGAAGTTGTCCAAATTCCGGAAGAAATGGTAATCTGTTGGAGCTAGTTCTTCCTTCATGGTTTGCAGTTGCTGACAATAGATATCTGCCGTAATCGTTTGACCAGATTTAAGAAAGCTGTAGTGAACGACACCGGCGCTAGTCCACCAAACACTTACAAGTAACTTTTTCTGAGTCAATTTTCGTTCAGGGCAGGATTTGGCTGGGTCTCCAGGGTTCAGCCATTGCGATGAGCGCTTTCGATTATCGTACAATATCCACTTTTCATCACAAATAATGATTCGATTTAAAATCCCTTCATTATTGTGTCGGTTGAGCAAAGTAACACATCAGGCGACCCGTGTTTGCAAGTTCGATTCACTCAATTCATGAGGTACCCATCGTTCGAGTTTTTTTACTTTCTCAATTTGCTTCAAGTGGATTAATACAGTTTTGTCACTTACCCCGAAGCCTGCTGCTATCTCTGAAGTGCTTTGTGATGGATCCGCTTCCACAATAGCCTTTGATTCTTCGTTTTTCACTTTGATCTCCGGCCGTCCACGGGGTTGGTTCTTAAGGTCGAAATTTCCAGAACTAAAACGTTGAAACCAAAAACGTACCATGCTGTCTTTAGCGACACCAGCGCCGTACACATCATTAATTCTTCGAGCTGTTTCTGCAGCACTGGTGCCACGGTAGAACTCGTACTCGTAAATATACCGATATTTCGTGTTTTCCATTGCGCGGTAATAAACGACGCCAAAGTAAAAATAATGAGGAAAATAACAAATGAATGACTGAATTCCAAAGAAAAAAAAAACCAGCTAAATGAATTTATTAATTTGATTTTGGAATTCTTAACCAAAGAGGAGATATTTCAGATCAAATTGATCAGTACCACAAAACGCTAATTTCATACGTAAGGACCTAATATATATTATGATGCAAGAAGCTGAAAAAACAACAAGAACATAAAGTAAATAACTGTCTGTTTGAAGTGAACTCTTTCAAACAGACACATTTTTTACAATTTTTGTCTGTCTGTTTTTTCCGGCTAATCTCTGAAATGGCTGGACCGATTTTGGCGGGACTTTTATTGGCAGGTAGCTGATGTAATGAAGAGTAACTTAGGCTACTTTTATTTAAGAAAAATAGTGTTGACTCAACACTAAGCGATAACCGACATCCACGCGGGCGGAGCCGCGGGCAACAGCTAGTTACAAATAAAATTAGTACATTACCACACATGTATTTTCAAATTAATCTAGCTATATCATAAAAGCAATGTTACGTCATGTACCGAAGACTTTGTTTAAGAACAACTTTTATCAACAACAACATTATCCTACACATCCATCATCGACATCCAACGATGTGTTCTGTCCGAAAAAACGCTTATTTTTGCTTTTTCTAATATCGCGCGTTTAAGTATTACTGAATGGGAATAAACCAGTGCAAAGGGATGACCCATCCCTGTATTGCCGAAATGAGAAAAATAAATCATTAAAAATAAAAACCCGACTGGTAACTGAAAATATCCAAACAAGTTTGATAGTAGACGGTCCCCATTAATTTTATCCGGTTTATGACTTGCGAATGGGTACCGCCATGCTATCAAACTTGTTTCGATATTTTCAGTTATCAGTCCCCATATACCCCATATACCACACAATACACATGACATGAGAGCAACACCCGACAGTTCTTCTGCCGTTAAGGCAGGTGCAATAGTAATGCGCAATGGCTTGTCTCCCTGTGAGACTTGTGTCAATGCCAATATAAATATTATAGGTTCGTAATCGGACATGTCTGGACTGGATTCGCCCTCGCAGTGTAAAAATGTCCCTTCCTTGAAGCTCTCGCAGATGCTCAGCAGGTAATTGTCCTTCGATTTCAATTAAAAATGTACCAGTTGCGTGTATATGTTCTGCATAATAACTTCTAGCTTGTTTCAGCTGATATGTACCGAGAGCGAATAATACAAGATCTTCTTCCGTTAATGTAGGGAATGGAATATCTGCAATATTTCCATCTATCGGCTGGAATTGTGTACGCCTTCTATTATAATTATATCTGGTTACTAGATCTCCTAATATGTTTGGGATATTCATTCTTTCCTGAATGATTTCTATGAACCTTGGTGCTCGAACATTGTCCACAATTAACATATGATAGGCGTTTAATATGGCTGCTGCAATCCTAAAATATTCAATCATATGCGGTAAGCCGCGATTGCAATTCACGATTCTTAAAAGTCTGAAATCTCGTTTGAATCTTCCATTAACGACTTCCACCACCCAGCGGCATATGGTAACCAGGCGCGTCTTGTTGGCTTGCAAAGTAGTTAATTGATTTTCATTTGCATCTTTTGATTGGGGCATATGTACTGCATATCCATGAGCTTGTAAAGATGACGCAGCGTCTCTAAAGCCACGATCTAATATAAATGTATCTCCTGGTCTTAAGAACCAATGAAAAACATTATCTTCATTTTCTAAAATGGAATTCATAATAGTCGCGTCAGATGTTGTTGCAGCATGAGGCCCAGTCACCTCTATAATATGGCCATCACAACATACAAATAAAAAAGGCTTAGTTAGATTTCTATATTTGTGATGACTGTATGTTAATCTTTGGAAAAAGTAATTGGAGCTTTTTTGATTATAAATATACGTACCGTCGCATATAATAATAGCATTTCTTTGCTCTATAGGGCTGTCTGGAGTTCCAAATAGTGTTTCTGGCAATAACAAGTTTCTATGTGCTACATCCTGTCGATTTAAATGGTCAAACCCCAAGTGCATAGGTACAAAGTCACGCATTAATGCTTCTCGGCTTAAAGTTAATAAACGTTGAAAACGGGATTCGCTTGTTTTAAAAATAAAAGCAAGCCTCGCATTAGAATCTCCTGTTCTAAGTTTCGCTAATGTTGCAGCCAGTATAGTTTTCTTGTGACTGTTAGTATTCAAACTAGCAGTATTATCCAGCAAATTGGAAAACTGTTCATGCGTAAGTCCAGTCCAAGTATGAAATTCGTTTGAATTGATTAGCTCATATTGTTCAAAATTCAGTATATCTGTTGATATATGATTTCGCATAATATTTAGGGCGTTCACAATTTCAGACGCCGTAACAAAAAATTTACGAGATTATCCTGTACAGAAAGTGTATGCCAGAGGTTTTGCTCCAGGTGTTCTTGGCAAACGCGAGCATTTTCAGGTATCAAAAGACTGTAACGTCCGATCAAAATAATAATAATTGTACTTGGAATTCTGACCCGGGTCACATTCTGGCAATTTTGAAACACACAATTCGCTGTAGTGTTTGGAGGACGAACGAATCCTGGTAACGTTAGTGTCGGATGAACACGGCTTACTTGTGCAACAGGTTCATCAGGCAAAGCCTCCAAGACTTGATTCGCCTCACGAGCTCGTCGATGAAAAGTTCGTTCTACTCTTTGCCAACATGTTCGACAAATGAAGTCCGTTGGTTCTTCCTGAAATAAAAAAATAAAAAGCTTAAATACCTACTTTGATTACAAACTATAATGTGCAACATGTTTTGACGACATGGTAATGAGTAAAAACAAAACAGAATTAGCATAAATAAATATTCTACAACATTCTACACAACGCTATCTAGATCCATGGTAAGCTTTTATAGTTTGTGTATGGAATCTAGAATGCGGATAATATATACTGTACTGTAATATGTACTGTACTTATATACTGTACTTATAATATAGCTTACCTGTCTCGCAATCAGCTCCTCGATAACAATCTGTGCCATGTCGTTATGATGTTCTTCTCGTGAAATCCACGTGTAAAACCTTCGTCCTTCACATAATTCACGACAGTTTATACACACCACAAGTGCCATAGTAACAACAAACACAATATAACAGCAATAACACAATAAACTTGGAGCACGGTAGAGATAGCTATCCGATGTAACAGAAGTTGCATGGAAAACTAAAAAAAGGACGAACCGACGAAATGTGTCCGCTAAGGGCAGCGGGCGGGGAGGGGAACCTTACGTTAGGTGCGAGCGAGAAAGCATGTGACGTGGGGCGGTGCGTGTGAACGAGAAATATAGAGTGGTGCAGGCGCAGGTAAGTTTTTTTACGTGCCTATTTGCACAGTATTACGAGAAATATAATATTATATAGTTTTATTCCACAAATGAAATAGATATTTTGAGTTTGAATAACATCGTACAGACTTGACTTACAACTTTTGTGTAGTGATAAAAAGTGTTTATTTTATTGTACTCAATCCAAATATCAAGTTTATTTTAGTTGGCCGGCACTTTCGAAATTAGCCCAAAAATGTATGGCGACTGGGTGATCTCCTTTAAGACCCCACCAATTTTCAGGTCTATGCAAATTTATGCAAGATTACCATTTATGACCATTATTTCGTCTAATTTAACTGAATTATTATAATAATGGAGAACTGTTCGCAGGCTATAGCATTAACTAGCGCAGTGTTTCCCAATTGCAGGGTCGCGATCTGGTGCGGGCCATCAAAAAAAATAACGGGCCGCATTATTTCTACCCTCTTTTTAAAATCATATCTGCTATCGATCGACGCATCGTATATTAATTTAAATGACGCTCGGATTTCAACACTAGTTTACCTTTAAAATAAATGTAGAGAAACTGACTTGAACTGCAGGGCTAACATGCGCGCCACGAGATAGCTATCTCGAGGCATTTTGCCATTTTATGTCGATATGTCGACTGTTGGTAACATGCAGAGCTAACATGCGCGCCACGAGATAGCTATCTCGAGGCATTTTGCCGTTTTATGTCGATATCGACTGTTGGTAACTTGGCAAATTTCATGGCGATCTGTCAGATGTCGACATAACTCGACTTCGAGAAATCATCTCTACTTAGTGTCTGCAAATTGTAACATACGTGCCCCTATTTACTCGAATTTTGACATTTAAAATGTTTTGTCTCTCGTCCTTCATTTGGTCGACGAGAAGTTATCTCGTGTAAACTTTTCTTGTGCTCGGTTCATTTTGGATCAAAATTTAGTACCTTTGTGCGACTGCAAGCAATTTTCGACCTTAATGGCATTTCCTTTGTTACGTGTCTTTTTGCGTTAATTGATGACGCTGATCACGAATATAAGAAAAAAAAATTCGATAGCATGTCATGTCAATAAGGTCGAAAATTGTTTGCACTATTTTTTCCCCCTTTTTTCATACCTAGCATCCCTAACTAGTACGTATGTGCTTTCGAGTAAATGGCCGTATCGGGCCGATTTTATCGGATAAATGTGAAAACAGCAACTAACATGTTTAAAAAATGTGTATGCCATAGACAATAATTGAAAAAGTTTGACGCGACAAAATATGTCGACATTACTTCGCTCGAGAAGACTCGAGATGATATCTCATCTCGATTCGAGATATTTGACGACGCGCGCATGTTAGCCCTGCTGGACCCAAACCTTAGGATAAAACTTTGGTCATTTTCCGCAAATTGGATTCTTTAGTAAAAAATAATCCCATCAAAAACATTTTCATGTAAAAATGTTGCCAAGACGCGTTTACGTACCTCTAAACCTAAGGTGTAGTGTAGAACTTGTAGGTTTAGACCTTAGGATAAAACTTTGGTCATTTTCCGCAAATTGGATTCTTTAGTAAAAAATAATCCCATCAAAAACATTTTCATGTAAAAATGTTGCCAAGACGCGTTTCCGTACCTCTAAACCTAAGGTGTAGTGTAGAACTTGTAGGTTTAGAGCGTGCAGTTTTTAGAGCTTGGCTTTATACGAGATCTGATAACTTTTTCACAGGGTAAGCTACGTAAACTCGTCTTGGCAACATTTTTACATGAAAATGTTTTTGATGGGATTTCATTTATTTTTATAAGTTGGTAAAAAATTATGACGTATGTATTTTTTATTTGTTATAACAAATATTTTAATTAATTTTGACTTATGTAGCACAAACTGTAGTGCAAGTCTCATATACAAACTTCCACCGTAGTAGGTAATCTGTGCTTCCACCTCCTATTCCCAGGGGATAAGTTTGGTTATGATTTTTTTTTTGTTGTCTTTAGTAATATTAGCTTACATACCTAATTTCAGCTTTCTAGGACTTCAGGAAGTACACATTGGACATTCAAACTTTGCACGTTTAATGCCTGTACTGATGGCATTCTATCTTGAAAATTTTAATCTATTTTAACCCAAAGTAAAGTTATGAGAGTTTAAAAAACCGACGAAGCGTTTCGAAAAAGGATGGTAGTGCCCTTGCGCTTCGCTTGGCTCGTCTTGGCGGGAGCACTGCCCCAGATGCAGGGTGGATGAAATGGCGACAGGTCAGAACCTGTCGCCATTTCATCCACCCTGCATCTATTCTGTGCTTTACTGCTCGATCAATTTCCCCAGCTGCCTGGATAAGAGAGCCGAGGTAGCGGAAATTGGAGCAGACTGGTATTGGTGCACCATCTAATACCATGGGTGTCGAACTGGAGAGACCGCCGAAATCACATAACATTCAGTCTTGGTTCTAGCCTACACTCTCTAGTGTACACTGCCATTTCTCCAATCTGCTCTGTACCTCAAGCCCATCTTCACCAACGAGTACAATATCGTCAGCAAACAACATACACCAGGGGCTCTCCTCCTGTATCTCCGATGTCAAGGCATCCATTGTCAATAGGAAGAGATAGGGGCTTAGCGCCCAGCCCTGATGCAAGCCTACCATCACATTGACCTCGTTGGTGTTACCAGCAGCGGATCGTACATAGGTTCTTGATCGGCAGTACATCGCACAGATCAACTCTATGTATTTCCTAAGCACACCTTTCTCTTTCAGGGCCCACCACAAAACCGTTCTGGGTACCCGGTTATATGCCTTCTCGAGATTTACAAACACGTTTTCGCACCGTTGGCGAAGAGCAAAAATGGCGTCTGTGGTCCCGCGGCATAAGCCCGAATTGGTTTTTGGGTAATCTCGATTTCCTCTTATACAAGCTTCTCCATCACTTTCTCCCAAACTTACTATACTGTGTAACATGAGCTTTATTACCCGATAGTTGCTTCAGACTTGCACGTCACCCTTATTTTTATAGATGGAGATTAGTGTCCAAGTGGAGGTGATATCAAAATATTGTATGTACCTAGTATTATTAATGAAAACAGCTTGGGTTAAAAGTATTTAGTGGGTCACGTAGGGACAGTGTGAAAATTACCGGGCCATGGCAGAACAATGTTTGGGAAACAGTGAACTAGCGCAATACATATAAGGCTACAAATTCACGCAAAATGCCTGTCATCTCTTAAATTGCTACAAAATCTCGTAGGCATTTGTGCTAATCGAGTTGCTGGCAAAATACATTTTTCTGGATAAATGTAAAAGCTCCTTCGTGATGAGAAATCTTACCATTTACTATTTTACTTTGCACTTGGGATAATCCTTGGTTTTCACATGCTCATTGATAGTGTCGAGAGGATCTGGGGCTTCACGTCGATTCCTCCTTTGATTGGCGAGTACTTGAGCCAGACTAATAGACTAGAAGTTCAGGTATATGTACCGTCCGACGAACTTTTTACCAATGAAGACGAAAGTGATATTGGTACAAACTTTGATATATTCGCTGATTGACTATGGTTGTGTGTGCCATTTTGACCTGAATGCAGACCTCCTCAAAATCGTAATACTAGCACATCCCCTTATTCCGTTCCCAATTTAATTGGTTGCCTACCCTCCTGTCATCACCGTAAGTTGTGCTGCCTTACTACTCTCTTTACAATATTCTTTACTCTCCTATATCTCCTACTTACCTATCTTCTTCTTTCCAACTGTTATGTACAAACCACAAAGAAATCTTCACACTTCGAACAATCACCTCCTCTCATGTCCTTCCCACAGAACGAACTTCTTAGGGTCCTCTTTCTTTGTTCAGTCTGTTCTTCTGATGCTTGAATAAATAAACTGTGTTATGATATTTAGGATTATGTACTCTATACATTCGACTTTTCTTACCAGTAGATTTGTAGCTACAAGTGTAATGTAGGCTACGAGAAATTTAAGACTCTCGGTACGTAGTACTATTATTTATTCTGTGCTCCTGGTATCAATAAATGCAACAGTTATGTTCAATCAATCAACTGCTACGGACGTTTATCTTTGCAATAAGGGATCATAATTAGATAGCTCTCACGGCTATTATTGTAATCTTAACTAAACTAAACTAAACTACAATTTCTGGTAACTTAAAGCATTAATGAATATATCTAAACCAAGAAGTGAATGTATGATGCTTCAAAAGATTACCAGCAATATACTAGATTTGTTTAATGATTTATGTACCGCATACTACTAATAATCCCTTTAAACTTTCCAAATATAGCCCTTCAACTACATTAGGAGAAGTTTATACCAACAACACTACGTAATTTTCAAGCGTAGAGCTTATAGTTAATGTTTAGTTTTGTTTCGTCCTGGTGCTTAATTTTGTTATTGCTGACAGCTAACAGCAGGTCCCTCCCCTGGGTTTCTTCATGTTCCAATACACTGCGGCCTATAACCAGCCCTCTGTAGAAGAGAAAGAGAAAAAAAGAATTTTTGAAATCGGTTCATAAACGACGGCAATATGGGACAACATAAATAGTATGTCAGTTAAAAGTTTAAATTAAAATAATACAAAAATGTTCATAAAATAAAAACTACTGGAACAAACTCTATAAAATTATTATGGGACCAATTAGCAATTATTCTGCATCAAACTAAAAATATATCACTTAAATCGAATAATAAATCTCAGAGTGATCGGTGTACATACATAATAAAAAGTCCTGATTGAATTGAGAGCCTCATCCTTTTTGGAAGTCGGCTAAAAATAAAAATTACCTTTAACCTCACATGGTCTGAATTTCACCAGTGAATATCCATTTACTAAACTGTGTTTTCACGTTGCATTGAGTTCAATATGCTCATGCAGTTTAAATTTAATAAAACGTAATTCAGCCTTACGGGAATAATTTGCTATCATCAGCATTGTAGAGTAAGTAACAAGGTTCAATATTTAACAAAGACTGTTGGCTGTGAATAGATGTATAAGATAAGCGGGACTGAACTACTAATACTAGCTGACTACTTTTAATGTATTGTGCTATGTTCTGCCAGGTTTCTTTAGACTTTTGTTCTCTTGCTGCCAGAACGGTAAGCTACTAACAAAATTAGTCCAAAGTAAATGCATCGCTGAAAAGTTTCAACATGGAGCCAGACTTGTACGTCTTAACTAACATGAACTATTCATTATTTGAACGTTAAAAATAACTGTGGTGATTTTTTTTGCTACCCTGCCTTCTTCTCTCAATAACAATACTGCATAAATTGTGTTAACCGTGGAATTAAGAAATTTCAAATTCCAACTCTTTAATAATCTGGCAAAAGCTAACACAAACCTCAAACCCTCTTAACTACATACTTTTTACAATTTGAAATCAAAGCCCAATTGGAGCTTCAAATTGGCTATTTATTCCCTTTCTTGATAACATCTAATCTCATAGAAACCTACTGCTATCTGCGTAAGTAATAGTTTCTTCTCTCCTTCGTTGTGTGTAATCTTTATTGTAATTTAATTCATAGTACTATTTGATAATTCTGCATATACAAAAGGTAGGTAAGGGTTTATTGGCGCCTATCTCAATACTCAATACTCAATACTCAATACATTTATTGCGTTCCATAATGTGATACATATAGATGTCATGTTAATATTATTAAGTTACAATTATGGACCCTGTCGGGCACAGCGCAATGTTCGGAGAGAGGGACAATTTTCTGTTGTTCACAGTTTAGAATCTATAATTTAATTTTGGATATAATTATTATTTATTTATTTGTTTCCATTAATTTATTGTAATAGTCTCAATTTTGTTTCATTTTGTTTGATGAGTGATGATGTGAGTAGATGATTTATTAACTGTTTGAAGTATTTGATACAATATTAATATGTTCTATGTCCATTCATATCATTCATGCAGATACATATCAGTCATTCATAGTCACGCCTCTAAATCTCATCAACAAATAGGATAGTTTTTTTTTTTTATATTTACTTCCCATTTTATATTAATCTTATTAACAAAACAAAAAAAATATATTTACAAAAATGTCAATACTAGGTGTCGATACAGAATACAAAAATGTCAATTTTTGATGACAATACAAAATTAAAAGATCACAACAATTGATGTCAAATACAAAACACTAAAATGTCAATATTAGATGTCAATGTAAAATCTTTAGGTCCATTTCATACTCAGTTTATAGTATGTTAATGAAAATCAACAGCAAGACCATGCAAAACCAATATGAGTTATACATAGTCCCGCTTCCGAATCTCATCAAGATAGATATACATAGTTTTTTATTATATTTACTTCCCATTTTATATTAATCTTTTTATTAAAACAAAAATACACAAAAATGTCAATACTAGATGCCGAAACAGAATACAAAAATGTCATTTTTAGATAAAAATACAAAATACAAAAATCACAACATTAGATGTCAAATACAAAACACTAAAATGTCAACATTAGATGTCAATATAAAATCCTTAGGGTCAATTCTTACTCAGTTTTTTGCAGGCATACAGATATAAATTGTCTCCGTCCAATGTCAATGGTTTATCAATCATTAATTATTCTATGTCCTAGTAATAATAAATGTATGTCCATGTAAGTATATTATTTAATGTCATTGTGAATTGATTATTCATTTTATTTATTTATTAGGTATATTTTGTGTACATATTATTTCAGGTATGTCATTAAACATTTAATTTTCATTTAATTGTATAAAACTAATTGTAACTTTTATCATCAAAGTATTCCTGTACACTGTAATAGCTTTTAATTAGTAGAAAGCTTTTTAGTTTGTTCACAAATCTCCAAAACTTTTCTTCATTTTTTATAGTTTCGGGCAACCTATTATAAATTTTTATTGACATGACCAAAGGACCAGAAGAATGTATTTCAAGTTTGGAGGTAGGTAGGTTTAGCCTATTTTTGTGTCTCAGTGTATATCTAGTTTGTATGTTTTCGCGTGTAGTGTAGTGTTCCGGGTATTTACGGACAAATTTACATATTTCTAAAATATAAATACAAGGCAATGTTAATATTTTTAGGTTCTGGAAATGGGGTTTGCAAGTGTCCGTTTGTTCTATATTTACTAATATTCTTATTAGTTTTTTTTGTTGAATAAATATAGTAGGCGCATCTGTACTGTTTCCCCACAAAATGATACCATAGGTCAGCCAAGAGTATGCATAGGCATAGTAGGTAACCAAAGCAGTCGCCAAGTCGGTTGTCTTCTTAACTTCCCGTAGGGCATAGGAGAACCTTGCCATTTTGGCTCTCACCTTTTTGACATGCGGCTTCCAAGTTATATGAGTATCCACTGTTAAACCAAGTAAATTGAATTCCTGAACAGCTTCTAATTTGATGTTCTCATAATTGAAATTTATTTCTATTGGTGGCTTTTGGTGAGGGTGGAAGGGTATTATTTTAGTCTTTGTGTAGTTAATCTCCAAATTATGCTCAGCCATCCAAGATGCTGTTTTCTTTAAAATAGCATTCAATTTCTCTTTTAAGTTTAAGTTACTTTCGCATGAGATAAGTAAAGAGATGTCATCCGCAAACAGTACACATGGTCCCTCGATAGCTTTAGGCAAATCGTTGATGTAGATGAGGAATAGTAAGCAACCTATCACGCTACCCTGCGGTATTGAGGCCTTCACTTCTAGTTTGTTGGAGCAAACTTTTTCTATTTGGTTCGTATTCTCGTTAAAGGATTCAATCTCTACCAGTTGTTTCCTGTCTGTTAGATATGACGTGAGCCATTTGTGAGCTTGTCCCCTTATACCTACTCCGTATAGTTTACCCAGTAGAATATTAAACTGCACTTTATCGTAGGCCTTAGTCATGTCTAGTAGTACTCCTACTGCATATTTTTTGTTATTTATTATATTTAGAGCCTCTTGTATGTACTTATAGACAGCCAAGGTTGATGATCTATTTTTACGGAAGCCGTTTTGGCTTTCGTCGAATATCTGGAATTTTTCACAGAAGGAATATATCCTATTACACATCGCCTTTTCGAAGATCTTCGAGGCAGTCGGCAGTAGAGCAATAGGTCGATAATTGCTAGGCTGGGTTTTCGATTCTTTTTTGTGAACCGGTTTTATGACAGCGAGTTTTAGTTGGTCTGGAAAAGTGCCCTCTTCAAACGATTTGTTCACCAATATGTAGAATGGCAATGTTAGCTCTTTAGCACAGAATCTAAAAAGGCTAGGTGGAAACTCGTCGAAGCCATGGCTCATCTTATTACTTAAGTTTTTTAGAATTGTAATGATTTCGTAAGGCTCTATAGGACTGAGAAACATAGTGTTTTCTGTGGAGTGAAGTACTGATGTTCTATTTGACTCTCTGCCTGGTTTAAGGGTGGCTGTGTCTCCAATTGACGCAAAAAAATTATTAAAGTACTCAGCTATCTGTTTGGGCTCATTTGTAAGGCTATTGTGAATTTTTAATTGTATATTCTGATTTTGTTTTTTTGTTTTTTTATTAGTTCGCTCATTTATAATACTCCACATTGCTTTAGTTTTATTATTAGATTTTATTATTCTATTTTTGTAGTGAAGTTTTTTCGATGTTATGACTACCTTTTTTAATATTTTTTCATAGTTTTTATAATAAGATTTTAGTATTGGATTATTAGTTCGTTGTGTGAGCAATTTGAGGAGTCGTTTATTTCTACAAGAAAGCCTAATACCCACTGTTAGCCAATATTTTCTAAATCGGTTTTTTAGTTTCATTTTTTGTACTGGCATACATAAATTCAGTATACTTGTTAGCGTGTCTTTAAATGCATTATAGTTCTCATTAATATCTCTATTATTTGATAAAATGCTGTGCCAGTCCTGCTCATTAAGTCTATTTTTAAATTTTTCCATATTGGCTTCACTAAATATTCTCATTTTTGTATACCAACTAATTTGTTTTGCTTGCTGTGGTAGTTCAAGATGAATGCTAGTTCCATTGTGGTCAGAGAAACCTAATTTTTCTACAGTTGTATAAAACTTAATGCTGTTAAAATTTGTGAAAATTAGGTCTATACATTTTGAAGTGGTCTGTGTGATGCGCGTGGGGTGTTTAATGTGTTGTGTGAAATTATATTCTAGCATGAGGTCAAAAAAGATATTAATTTTTGTCGTTTTTTCTAAGGAGTTAATATTGAAATCCCCACCTATAATTACATTCGATGTTGAGTATTTATTGTTTATATACTTTAAAATTTCTCTTAGTTTACTTGTAAACGTTTCTTCCTCTCGTCCATTCCAATACAAAGACAACAACAATATATTTTCTAGTGGTAACTCGCATGCACAAACCTCTATAACATACTCCACAGACATATTAGTAATAGATTGAATATTTTCATACTGTATGTGTTCGCGAAGTAGAATGCACACTCCTCCGCCATTGTGGTTGGTTCGGGTATATGATGATGCCATCCTGTAATTGGTGATTTGGATAGTTTCTATCTTTTCATGTGTTAACCAGGATTCTGATACGCATATAGCCGCATAGATCGGGTGGTCTGCTATGAAGGCTTCCAGAGTATGCTGTTTGTTGCAGATACTTTGCATATTTTGGAAAAGTATTTTAAATTGTGGGTCTGTTTTTACGAAAGGAATGGTTTGAAACTTCGAGATTGGATTCTGTTTGGAAGGTTTGATTAATTTGTTCCTTTTGTATACCATTAACTTGCTTTCCCTCTATAAAAAGTTTGTTGTTGCGAATTATCGCATGTTTGCCCTCCTTTCGGGCTTCCTTCATTTCTTGCCGTAGTATGTATCGTTCTTTACGGGCCTTCTCGCTCAAAAATTCTGACACAAAAATGTTTGTTCCTTGGAAACAATGACTATTTTTTATTATATATCTTGTCAATCTTTTACTCAAAAATTCTATTACCAGCGGTCGGTTATATTTGGTTTGTTTACCTACTCTATACATTCCTTCTACATAGCCAGTTAGGTCTAGTTGCATTGTTTCATTAAAGAGGTATATGAGTCGTTCGTGCAGATCGTATTCCGGTTCTCTATTGTATTCCGCAAAGCCGTATATTACAATCTTCTTGGTGTCATTATCTGTATATGGTGTTGCGGATGCCGGATGCGGTGGTAAGTCCTCTATTCCTCTTTTCAAAGATTCGTTCTCAGTCTTTAATTTGTTTATTTCGTCTTTTAGTAACTCCATATCTTTTATTCTTTGCTCATTTTGTCCAGATAAATATTTAAGTTTTTTTTCAACATCTTCTCTTAATTGACTGACCGCCTTTTTAATCTCAGTTTGTATTGTATGTTGTAGTTCTTTTATTAATAGATTATTGTTTTCCTTCAGGCGTTGTACAATGATCTCGTTCAAATTTTGTAGCATGAGTGTTGTTTGTGCATTTGTTTCCGAAGTCATGTCTCTTTCTTCAGTCTGTAATGTGTCGCCCAATATACTTACGTCGTCAGAGTCCATACTAATGCATTTTGTATTTGTGACTCTTTTCCTGAATGTGATATTATTTTTTTCCTCTGTGGATGTGTTTAGTATAAGAGATGTCTCAGGTTCTTGTCGTATAGGTGTATTTGTATTGTTTGCCTTAGGCATTTTACAGCGGCAGGCTTGGCATTTCCATGTCTTTCTGAGCTCAATTGTCATTGAAATGAAGCGCTCTTTGGTGACATTCGCGCATTCCAAGTCATATGCACTCTTACACAGCGTGCAGACTAAGCATCCCTTGCCTTGTATTTGTTGTTTGCATCCTGCGCATATAGCCATTTTAGATTTAGAAGCAAAGATTCTCGATATCACCTATTTGTTCTTCTCAAAGTATTAAATACTTTGAGACAAATTCAAAAAGAGATTCCTAGTTACCCAGGATCGATCTTAGGACCTCTGAAAGTAACAAGTTGAGGCAGTGCTTTGCGGTACTACGCCACCAAGACAATTGAATGATTTGTTGAAATACGTGAACACTATGATTTGAGACGACATGTAGTTAGGCATATAGAATAAATTTATTTTGAGCTCGACTGTTTCTTTTGTTCGTGTTTAATGGGTTCAAAGTCCAATTTTGATAAAAATTTTGAATTTTGCACGACCGTTTTAATTTTATATAAGCTATTTTACGAGTTTCACACGTTTTTTCCACTATAAACTTGTACTATTTTTCCACTTGTGCACTTAGGTTTAGGTGTATATACTTTTATTTACCGTAACGCCACTTTTTGCACTGTTTTAGGATAAAAATATTGATAAGGATTTGTAGCACGTCCACTCACATCAACGCCGCAGAGGGTCTTTTCCAGTCTTTTCTGTAAATAGTGAGAGCGAACTATTCGTACGAAATACGATTCTTACCAGATTTTGGGCGCAATTTTCATCACTATTTACCTCTTGCGTGCGGAGTCGAAGGGTCTCAGTGGGAATACTCTATACCAAATGATAGTACTATTGAGCGTAACTTATTTGCTACGTAATGTGCCTACCTGCGTGTAGATACATGTATTCAATCTTCCACCTATTTTGTACAGAGAATTCAGAGTAAACCTTTTCTCCGAATCTTTATAAAATGCAGACTAAACAGGCAACTTCTTTTAAAATTGAGAGGGGATTGAGAGCTCTTTAATTTCAAACACGAATAATATAACATTACATAGGCTATAGGCATGCTCGCTCAGGGTGTGGAATAAACTTCCTGCTGTGGTTTTTCCAAAAAAACAATCTCTCCTTAGTTATAAATCAATATTCAGGAATAGTGTGTTTTGTACGCCTCGGTGGGGTAGTTCACGCGTGTATATATCTACTATACACATAAGACTAATGAGTACCGACAGTTTTATAGCTTAGCGGCCATTCATTAATTACGTAAGGGGGCCGAAGGAGGGAAGGGAGATGGTCTCAAAAACCTATAAAACGATCTTTATGGTGTAAGGAGAGTAAAAGTCATTCTTACGCAATATTTTAGAAGTCGGAATGTATAAAATAGATACAAAATATTCGGATAGCAGGCACGTATGTTGGGTACCTACTGTTTACGATGTACTTGGGCTACATTTTCTGCAATGTAGATTACTTCAATATTTGCTAACGACGAGATTACGTAGCATGTGCTTATGCATGTGATTAACGTTGATTACGTTAATTAATACGAACGGATATTCAAATCTACATATTCCAAAAGCACACATCTGCATAGTGCTTAATATGATCACTGCAAGCAACTAGTGTTGGCATTAGGCATAGATAACATAACACTAGCGTTGTTAGCAGCGGTTTACTCTCCCGTGGGGAGAAGATGGGGAGCTAGTTTTGGACAGGAAATCGAAAACCTCCGTTGAACAGAGTTAGGGTTTAAATATATTACTTTGATGGTATGGGCTACTGTACTTGATGTTTGATGGGAAATACGACCATGACGCAAGTAGTGTACTCGTATAATCGGCCTCAAAACATCTGAATTATGTAGCTATCTAAATAAATTTGAATGATATAATACTAGTGTATGACAGCAGCTCCAACCGTATGCCTGTCGTGTTATGGTGAAACAATTTTTTTTTTTTTTGTAAATGTAATACATTACATAGGTATACTATACCGGGTGTAAGGAGAACGCGGGGAAGAGAAACACCCAAACTAATGCTAACACTTATGTATATTCATGCACACAATATTTGCACTGAGTCCAACTACTAAGTCGGATATCTATCTCGTGATTTCCAACTTAGTGGTCAATCAAATCTATCATCGACTGTTATGATTACGTTCATATAAAGGATATGAAAGCAAGAGTTTCAAAACCGTCGTCATAGCGGACGTTATCAAAGTGGAGATCCGTAAATAGGGCAATAAAATCAGAGTCGGGTCGCAGGGTTTTACTGTTACTGAAGTGGCTGTATTGTAGGGTTAGCAGGGAATGCACAACACATTATTGTCTTCGTGAACAACAACAACAGTTTATGGTTTGTTGCCAGACTCCTATGTTATGTAATCGTTGAACTCATACTGTCCGTGTTAAGTACAGTTGTTTTGTTGATTAATTTTATGATTTTGAGACCGTTTGATATTAATAATGGAAGTATTTTTTCACACTACCGTATAAGAAACTGATTAGTGCTAACGAGTTACCATATTCTTGACATACTTAACATTTATATGGTATAACTGGGTTCCTTTTTGAAAAAAATATAATTTGAGGCTAATATCAAACTCAAAAATTCTGTAGCTTTTTAAATATATTTGGTCATGTGCTATTGTTCACTTCATTTGTATGAACACTGCTAAATTTTGACACTAAAAAAGTGTGTGGTTAAACAATTGACATGTTTGTTGAACAAATGCTGACCAAATTTCGTGTTGAAAGTGCTGTAAATACATTTTATTTTCGACTTAGCGTAGGTACTTAATAGTCTAGAGCTGATATAAACATGCAAGAATTTAACTACTTAGGTATAATAGGATTCGAGGAAAATTTGAGAAATTCACAGGAAGAGCGAAGTCTCGAAGTTGAACATCGTGTGCCAAGTCACCAAATTGATATTTTTCGCACGATTTCAAATAATCGAGAGGATTACCGTTTCATAATCTTAAATGTTCTGCTGTATTAACGTGCTCCTCGATATTTATTAGGGACGGGAACGTAATTATCTCGGCAAGCAATTTATGCCTGAAGGATGTGTTTATCCGCCGCATTAGTCTAAAGTATCGATCCTATCGAATTGCGTAACAATCACTACTTTCATGATGATATTTAAAGCAATTTTAGTTGCTTTATAATGAGTGTTGCGCCTGTGGTGTGGCCCTAGAATAGCACCACCCCATCTCCTCCCGTGGGTGTCGTAAGAGGCGACTAAGGGATTCAAATACCGGAGGATGGGCAGCAGCATCTTTCCGCGTACTAGCCACCAAACTGCGATCGCCAACCCGCCTGCCAAGCGTGGCGATTACGGCATAACCCCCCATGATGAGGAAACATAAGAAACGGCCCCTAGTCCCCGGCGGCCCCGCTATTCCTGGCTATGGTAGCGGCCATGGTAACGGCGGGGCAAGGGGTGCGAAGAATCCCCGGCAGATGCCAGGCTACCAACCCCGACGACCTTTGGCCCTGGCAACGTACAACACGCTCACACTGCGAACCGACGAGAAGCTCGCTGAACTCGAGGAAGAATTGAGCAGGTTACGGTGGGATATCGTAGGATTGTGTGAAGTCCGGAGAGAGGGGTAGGACACCATGATCCTCAAATCCGGTAACCTGCTCTATTTCCGGGAGGGTGACATACTGTCCCAGGGTGGTGTCGGGTTTATCGTCCACAGGTCCCTTGTCAACAACGTGGCCCAGATCGAGAGTGTTTCGACGAGGGTAGCGTACCTTATACTCAGAATCACCAAACGGTATTCGCTGAAGGTCATACAGGTACACGCACCGACCTCGAAACACCCCGACGACGAGGTGGAGACTATGTATGAGGATATCTCTAAAGCCATGCATAGCTCCCGAACACACTATACCGTTGTGATGGGGGACTTTAACGCGAAACTGGGCAAACGAAGCGACAATGAGCTGAGAGTGGGGCAATTTGGATATGGAAAGAGGAATGCACGTGGCCATCTGCTGGCCGGCTTCATGGAGAAGGAGGGCCTTTTTATGATGAACTCCTTCTTCAGAAAGCCGGAACAGCGTAAGTGGACATGGCTACACCCTAACGGTGTCACAAAAAATGAGATTGATTTCATCTTGTCGACAAAGAGGCACATATTCAATGATGTCTCCGTGATCAATTCAGTAAAAACAGGAAGCGATCACCGGATGGTAAGAGGCACATTGAATCTTAGAACAAAGCTCGAAAGATGTCGACTGATGAAGTCTACGCTCCGACCAGCACCTATCCAGTTCCAGAACCCTGAGCACTTTCAGCTCGAGTTGCAGAATCGCTTCGAATGCCTGGGAGATTGCGAAAATGTGGATGATTACAATGACAGATTTGTGGAAATTGTCCAAACGACTGGGTCTAAGATCTTCAAAGCCCGTCGTTCAAAAGGAACCAAAAAGATTTCGGACCTCACCAACAAACTCATGGAACAAAGACGAAATTTGGTTCTGCAGTCCTCTGAAGATGCTACTCAGTATCGGAGTTTAAACAGACAGATCTCCAAGTCCTTGACTCGCGACCTACGCCAATTTAATACGACTCGTATTAAGGAGGCGATTGAGAGCAACAAAGGCTCAAAGGTTTTCGCAAGGGATCTGTCTGTTGGTCAAAGCCAACTGAATAAGCTGAAAGCGGAGGATGGCAGAATTATTTCGTCAAAGCCGGAGCTGTTGGAAGAGGTCGAGAAGTTCTACGGACAATTATACACGAGTGTACGGCAATCTGTTAATAATCTGGCCAAAGACCCAAGAGCCAGATTGACCCGACACTATACCGAGGATATCCCGGACGTCAGCCTGTACGAGATTAGAATGGCTCTCAAACAGCTAAAGAACAATAAGGCACCGGGTGATGATGGGATCACGGCTGAGCTTCTAAAAGCTGGTGGAACACCGATACTTAAAGCTTTTCAGAAGCTATTTGATTCCGTCATACTCGAGGGACGAACGCCTAAGGCATGGCACGGAAGTGTGGTGGTACTCTTCTTCAAAAAAGGTGATAAAACCTTGTTGAAGAATTATAGACCCATCTCGCTTCTGAGCCATGTCTACAAGTTGTTTTCGAGAGTCATTACGAATCGTCTCGCTCGCAGGTTCGACGACTTCCAGCCTCCCGAACAAGCCGGTTTCCGAAAAGGCTTTAGCACCATAGACCACATACATACGCTGCGACAGATTATACAGAAGACTGAGGAGTATAATCAGCCACTCTGCTTGGCGTTTGTGGACTATGAGAAAGCCTTCGATTCGATCGAGACCTGGGCTGTGCTACAGTCTCTCCAACGGTGCCAAATTGACTATCGATATATCGAAGCGCTGAAGTGTTTGTACGAAAACGCCACCATGTCAGTCCGCCTCCAAGATCAAAGCTCAAAACCTATCCAGTTGCAGCGAGGGGTGAGACAGGGAGACGTTATATCTCCGAAACTGTTCACCGCCGGCCTGGAAGATGTTTTCAAGCTCCTGGACTGGAGAAGACTCGGCATCAATATCAACGGCGAGTACATCACTCACCTTCGATTCGCTGACGATATCGTAGTCATGGCTGAGACCTTGGAAGACCTAGGCACAATGCTCGAAGACCTCAGTAGAGCCTCCCAACAAGTGGGCCTCAAAATGAACATGGACAAGACGAAAATTATGTCAAATGTCCATGTCGCACCCACTTCTTCTTTAAAGGTTGGAGACTCTACACTCGAAGTTGTCGACGAATATGTTTACCTGGGACAGACAGTCCAGTTAGGCAGGTCCAACTTTGAGAAAGAGGTCAATCGTCGAATCCAACTCGGCTGGGCAGCGTTCGGGAAGCTTCGTAATATCTTCTCGTCCAAAATACCGCAGTGTCTCAAGACGAAAGTCTACGATCAGTGTGTGTTGCCAGCGATGACCTACGGAAGTGAGACTTGGTCCCTTACTATGGGCCTCATAAGAAGGCTCAAGGTCACCCAAAGGGCGATGGAGCGTGCTATGCTCGGAGTTTCCCTGCGTGATCGAATCAGAAATGAGGAGATCCACAGGAGAACTAAAGTAAACGACATAGCACACAGAATCGCCAAACTTAAGTGGCAGTGGGCGGGGCACATAGCTCGTAGAACAGATGGCCGTTGGGGCAAGAGAGTTCTCGAGTGGCGACCACGCGCCGGAAGACGCAGTGTAGGCAGGCCTCCCACACGGTGGACCGACGACCTGGTGAAGGTCGCGGGAAGGGCATGGATGCGGAAGGCGCAGGACCGGTCACTGTGGAAATCCTTGGGGGAGGCCTTTGTCCAGCAGTGGACGTCTTTCGGCTGAAATGATGAGTGTTACGACATTGCTCGGTTACGAACGCACTGTACCAAATATATACCGTAAACTGTACCGATAAATCAATGTGGATGTGCTTGAGAAAATTGAAAAACATATCTAAACTTTGTATGTAACGGGATTGATTTTCGCGTGAAGAAGAGGATAGATAAGGATATTTATAGAGCATAGGTCCTATTTTGGTAGTCTTTAACTGCGTTCAAAGAGAATTTTATTGTTTCGTTAGACTGGAAAAGCGCATCCCAGACTCCGAGGTAAAAGCTTCGAATGTGACTGGGATTAATGCTACGATGAAGAAGAAAGTGTATTTTATGTTTTCCTCGAGGTTAGGTAACTTTTATATGAAAAAACCAGTCAAGTGCAAGTCGGGCTCGCACACTCCAGACTCCGAGGAAAAGCTTCGAATGTGACTGGGATTTACGCTACGATGAAGAAGAAGAAAGTGTATTTTATGTTTTCCTCGAGGTTAGGTAACTTTTATATGAAAAAACCAGTCAAGTGCAAGTCGGGCTCGCACACTCCAGACTCCGAGGAAAAGCTTCGAATGTGACTGGGATTTACGCTACGATGAAGAAGAAGAAAGTGTATTTTATGTTTTCCTCGAGGTTAGGTAACTTTTATATGAAAAAACCAGTCAAGTGCAAGTCGGGCTCGCACACTCCAGACTCCGAGGAAAAGCTTCGAATGTGACTGGGATTTACGCTACGATGAAGAAGAAGAAAGTGTATTTTATGTTTTCCTCGAGGTTAGGTAACTTTTATATGAAAAAACCAGTCAAGTGCAAGTCGGGCTCGCACACTCCAGACTCCGAGGAAAAGCTTCGAATGTGACTGGGATTTACGCTACGATGAAGAAGAAGAAAGTGTATTTTATGTTTTCCTCGAGGTTAGGTAACTTTTATATGAAAAAACCAGTCAAGTGCAAGTCGGGCTCGCACACTCCAGACTCCGAGGAAAAGCTTCGAATGTGACTGGGATTTACGCTACGATGAAGAAGAAGAAAGTGTATTTTATGTTTTTCTCGACGTAAAGTAACTTTTATGTGAAAAAAACCAGTCAAGTGCAAGTCGGGCTCGCACACTCAGGGTTCCGTACAAAACGGGTTGAGGGGGGGGGGGAGGGTTTAGTGTGCTACGTTATAAAAATTGGATTTTTTGAAAGCTGAGCTGAGTTTATGATTTTAATTTGATCCCTCCACGCATTCCTAAGTATAAGGCCTTGACAGACAGACAAACAGACGGACTTAGAAGTGATCCTTTAAAGGTTTAGTTTTTCCTTTTGAGGTACGTAACTAAAAACAAGCTAAGTATGGGTACCTAGTTGAGCCACGAACCTAGATAACGTACGTTTACACAAACGGGTTCATTAATTGCGTTTCTAAGTTATCAGTTCATTGGCACATAAATTAGTAGTTAGGTTTAGATAGATAATGGATGGATTGTTTACGGCCAATAATATTATGGTTGGGAGTACCTAATGTACGTAAAATTTCAAATCTATTATGAAGCTGTTTATATATATCTAATATACGTATATTTTTGGAAATATATTTGATACGAAATCAATAAATCGTGAATTAGTCTAGTGACGTGAATTAGAAAGACTGTAAATGATTAATCGGATGTAATTATTAAACTAATCCGATCCAAGTTGTTTCTTATTGACGTATATAATAAATTCTACTAAACCTAAGTTTACCACCGCTTCCAAGGCGCTGGTGGAGAAGAAACGGCGCAACAAACTCCACTGCGGCGTTTTTTAAGACGTCAACACACGTCAACGCACGTTACAATATTTATATCCTTAAGGCTAAATGTGGACGAATCTACATTTGTCTAGTGTCTAAATGAACAAAAGTATATAAAAACTTTATAATAAAATAATTAACCTAAGTTTAAATATGACAAAAGGTACAGTATTATGCTGTAACTACAGCGTTTTAGGAGGTGCCTGCACCATGCTCAAGCCAAATGTTTTTGTCTTTAAGATAGTCATATATCCTATAGTATGCTCTTTTCATTAAGTGGTCTTTACATAGTTTTAAATTTATTTTCAGGCATACTAAGGACCGATTCATGCAATTTCTTCCCCCTTAAAAGTACCGCTAACTTTGCTAAGCCGATAACATGGAAGTAGCAGTTAATGTTTATTACGCAAATTTCTGTTTGTAATGTCACTTACTTTTGTGAAATGAAATATATTTTTCTGACATACATAATGTTTTCAAATATATATTGGGAAGCTACAGTTAAAACATCAATATCCTAAAATCGTTCCCTGAGGGAGTCTCATTTGCCTAAACAATAAATGGCAGTCTGAGTGAAATAAAACATTAATTTATTTTAGGAATTTTCCTTATTCATGATAAAGCATGAGAAATGAAGAACGGGCATTCGAATTCATCTTGAATATTTTTTTAAATCAATCCGTGAGAAGACGTTCGACGTAATGTCATTGTACTTTTACGCTGTCATTTAAAATAGAATGTAAATCTCAAGCTCATAGCTAAAGCAGTAATAATATTTCAGCGGATTCACAATCCCCAGGGGACTGGTATCGGGAATCTTATGATAAATCGAATTCCCCTCGGGCAACGTTGCTGGCAAATTCACAATTTCATTTTGTGTTTTGCCACAAAAAGGGTCCAAAGCTTGTGTTTTGCTTAAAAATGAATATTTAAATTGTTTGGTGGACTACCGCTGGTTACTGCTTGAGAATGCTTTTGTATAAATGAATAGCTGTAGCCCGTGGTGCTAGTTTGAATGCCTGATGATGAACAGACGAGGGACTTTAGCAATACCTTTTGGCAGCGCCATGCGCTTCAGTAATAGCCAAGATAAACCAAATCATGGAGATGAGGAGTACGAGAACGGACTCTGGACTTCAAGGTGGAAGTAAACCACTAAAAAAATTGATAATTTTTTTCCTACAATAAATAGCACGGGAAGATTTACACGTTTTTGGCGTCAAATTCAAATGTTTGGCACGCTCTGCGGCCTGAACGGCTCGATGGATTTTAGTTTGCGAGGTGTCGTATATATATATATATATATATATATATATATATATATATATATATATATATATATATATATATATATATATGTATATATGTGTATATATATATATATATATATATATATATATATATATATAAACAAGTTTTATAGCCGGTGGTATCCATTAATTTTCATCTGGTTTGAGATTTGCAAATGGGTACGGCCTGCTATAAAGCTTGTTTCGATATTTTTAGCATCAGTCGGGTTTTTTTTATGGAACTTACTATCATGACGTTAGTAAAAGACACTGATTTTACTTGACAGCCAATATCAAACAGACCTACTCAAACTGTTTGGACACTCAACACAAACTTACACAAAGTTTATAGCAACTAAGTGACGTCATAGTGCTTATTCAGAGTTATTTGAGTAAGAGTGCATGATATTAGCACCACTGCGCAGGTATAACTGAATTACGTACCTACTAGTCCAACTAGTTCTGTAGTTTGGTATAGTAAGTATTTGATAGTTGTCGTATTCTGCATGAATAATGAATTGCAGAACATTTTGTCGTATAGTTGATGGCTATATTACAACTATTAAATTATTGTGCAACGTCTCAATACTTTACAAAATTATCAGCCTGTATTTTACACATCTGTATCAAGAAGAAATGAAGGAATTGACGCCTCCATGGCGTGGCGGCAGTGAACGAGGCCGCAACGCAGGATGCGCGGGTTCGATTCCCGCTCAGTGCAAATATTTGTATGCATAAATATGTATATTTGCATTGGTCTGGGTGTTTATATGTATAATATGTATGTATTTATAAAAAAAGTATCTAAGTATGTTTAGCCGCATCCTAGATTCCATATCACAATCTAGTTAAGTTATGCTTATCATGGATCTAGGTAGCGTTGTGTGAAATGTTGTGGAATATATATTTATTTAATTTAAATCGTAAAGCAATAATAAATCTAAATCGGGAATGGAATTATGTTTTAACCTAACTCCTTTTTTAATACTGTGCTTTCTTATTTCTATTATTTTTAGAATATACCTAAACGTGTAAGTTTTCTTATTATTGATATAGAAACACGGTGAAAGAAAAGGTAATTTTAAAATGGTAGAAAAAAATGATCACTTGAGTTGTAAGTGTAGTACTGCCACGACCGCTTTTCAGTGTTGAGTATTCTACAAACTAGGGTTTGAGTATAGTTATTATTCTCTTCAACAAAATTACATGTTCACATTTCTAATTGCTTTTTATAATTGGTCAGGGCGATTGTGGTGCCCCCGGTGCATGCATATGTCCATAGACCACGGTTATCACTTCCCGTAAAGTGTACTTTTCTGCCACCTAAAAAAATGGCTTCTCTTTAATTCAAGAATTTGTTAATAACTTGCATTAATTTTCATACTACATATTACCAACTAAAATCAGTGCCGTCATACGGAAGTTTTCCCATACTGCTAGTTATGCCGCTCTTGCATATTAATGCGTGCAGTGTTCGCGTATAATTATCATAAACCTGATTCATAAACAATGCCAATTGAATAGTCAACACTCAAGGAATGACAATTGCCCATATAGTCATCGTCACGCCACTGTAGTATTTTGGCACCTGGAACCACGAGCATCTTATTATGTTGGCTTAAATGGGCCAAGAACTACAATATTATCTGTAGCTATAATAACAGATATTGCAATCCACTACTGGACTTTGGCCTCTCGATCCTCCGCCTTCGGCATCCAGTGTGTCCCATCTGGCTAGGAGGCGTGCCACCTTCCTCTCCTTGCCAATAATAGATACCTACTTAATGAATACTTTCATTTGGAGGTCCCGGTACAGTACTAAAACGAAATTAGCAACAAAACTTACCTGACCTAAAATATTCATTTTTGGAGTAATATAATATAATATTATTCTTTACATATGAAATTGGCGTTTTATCGAACTGGCCATTTTGATCTCAAAAATTCAGCGTTTTGGTTAGGAATTCCAACTACATTTCAATTTTAAGCTTGTCTATTTGTTTTATGAATGTGATAATTCATTTGGTTCCGCGCTATTTAATTTTGCATTTATATCGTTTTGACATTGTTGCACAATATGGAAAACTTAAAATATTGCAATATTTTAGAATACGTGTTTCATCGCGGCACCAGCGCTGCAGAAACAGCTTGAAGGATTAATGATGTATACGGAGAAGCCACTGTTAAAGAAAACACAGTACGTTTTGGTTCCAACGCTTTAGCTCTGGAAATTTTGACCTTCAGAATAAATCCCGTGAAGCCGTGAAGCTTGAAGAATTTATTGCATGAACTAAATCGAGCAAACCAACTAACACTCGTCGACTGCGGCGTCACGTTACTCGACCGTCACAATAACGAGGGGATTTTGAATCGTATCATTTGTTGTGATGAAAAATGGACCCTTTACGATAATTGGAAACGCAAATCACAGTGGTTAAACCCTGGAGAAATATTGGTTAGTGTCTGGTGGACCAGCGTTGGAGTCATTCACTACACCTTCCTAAGATCTTGTCAGACGATTACGGCAGACCTGTATTGCCAACAATTGGAAACCATGATGGAAAAGTTAGCCGTTAAAATAGCCGAGATTGGATTTAGACCACACCCTGCACCTGACGGTGGTGAATCTAGAGGAGCTAGGATTGGAATGTCTTCGTCACCCACCATACTTCCCGGATCGTGAATTGGAACAAAATTCAAAATGCCTCCAAAGATTTTGTTGATTCTCACTTCCGTATTTTTTTCAGCAAAGGAATCAATAAATTGCCTATTAAAAGTGCATAGAAGCAACGGTACATACTATGATTGATTAAATAAAAATACTGTAAAAATATAGTTTTTCTTTTTCCATATAAACGCCAATTTCATATGTAAGGACCTAATATTACACATGGTAACCTATTGAAATATCGAATTTCTGTTACCCGAATCTTAAAACCCCGAAAACGGTTAGTAGAACTTTTAAACGGAATTATAGAAAGTTGTCATTCATTACATCTGTGTAATGAATGACAACTTTCTATAATTCCGTTTTTCATTTCCCAGATGAATCAATTTCCAGGAGCACTAAAACCAAATTTTCAAATAGTATTTTTTTGTTTCCCATATTGTCATAATCCAAATATAGTTATACCAGATTCTCAGAATATTTTTTTTTGTTTCCCATCGTACCATTTTCGAAATAAACTATTACCAAATTTTCATAATCTTTTTATTTGATTCCCATACAAATCGTGTTCCAGCTAAACTACATACAGGTATAGTAAAATCAGTAAATTTATACGATTCATTTAGGGTGTGTAACGGTTGATATAATAAAAAAAAAATCTAACGTTCACTTAAGACATAATTTCACTGAATATAATTTTGTTTAAATTATTGTTTTCCATGTCATGCATGAACAGTTTTGTATGCAGGTATAATCAATTAATTAGGAAGCGAGCTCGTGAACACTGCGTACCTCGCCCGACTCGACTCGCCGTGGTACTTGTCTGCCCTACACTAGAGTGTTATTTAAGAACCGGAGGCGCGGAGGGAGTTGCCGAAGGCGACCAGCAAGCCGAAGCTGCGGAAGCGAGCATGGGTGCCCGAACTTTGTTACGCAAGGGTGGAAGGACTGCACTTCCCGCAGCGCCGGAGAAGAGCAACACTAATGCTTGCCTGCTTGCCTGCATGCTTGCCTGCTTGCCTGCTTGCCTGGTTGCCTGCATGCTTGCCTGCTTGTCTGCATGCTTGCCTGCTTGCCTGCATGCTTGCCTGCTTGCCTGCATGCTTGCCTGCATGCCTGCATGCTTGCCGGTTTGATTGCCAGCTTGCCTGCATGCATGCTTGTTTGCTTACGTGCATACATATATTTTTAATGGCAACGTGTTTTGTTCAGTAGGTCTCCAGTTGTAGTTAGTAGAGGCCATATGAGGTTTAGTTTTAGGTTTAAAAATCTGGATATTGTTTGTCTGGATATCAATTAATTGCATTTCAAAAATTTGTGTTTTAAAAATTGGGCTTTCGTGCATATGGATTACGGTCATCTGGATTTTGTGCATTTAGATTTCGTGTGTCTGGAACTCGTTCGTCTGGATTATAAAACGTCGTACAAATGAATAAATAGGCAAATGAAATTCGGAGTTACGATTATATGGCAAATAAAACTTCGGAATTTGAAAAACCGGGATTATGAAATATTGGCCAAACGTTTTCTAGATTATGATATTCGGAATATTAAAATTCGGGATTAAGATGGGCAACCATTACACATCCTGTCACTCTGTAACATCACTGAAAAAAATGCCATTTGTAAATTAAGTTACTTAACTGAAAAAGGTGCACTGTTCACCTGAATGTTTCAACAGCAACCCACTGCATTGACACAATTCCACAAGATATACCTACCTGGCTGCCCTACAACTGATTACGTCAAGCAGTTGACAGAAACTATATAAATTCCTTTCACCAAGGGAATTACTTCAGTATGTGAACTTAATTTGACTCGAAGCGTTTGTTTGCTCGCCTATTTATCGCAACTGGGGTTTTCCCAGGATAACGCGGGCTTAAGGAAGTTCTACATAATTGGATTGCTTCTTATCAGGCTTGTCATCAGTGTTGAAACTTAGTCAATAATAATTATTAGCAAGTTTACGTAAGTGGTAGTAATACACACTTACATATTATTTTCTTAATTTGTTCTTATTAAACGTTTCGTGAACCGTATTTTTATACGACGTTTTACGGTATTTCTTTTACTAAGGCCCGTATTTTAGAACGATAATCAGTTCTGAATCTCGATTTAGAACTAGATCAGAGATAAAAGCTTGTATTCTAGATGACAGTTCTAATTTCATTGGGAGAGTCGATTACGGGCCTTAATAAGTGAATTTGAATGTGTATGTCTTTAAAACGGCGCGATGAGCGAGAAACACTCGCTGACATCGCTGCACGCGCTCGTAGGCGGCTCGGGCGTCGGAGGGCGCTGACCGACCTCCGCCCCCCATAAGCGCGGGCCTGAGGGTGACGGGTGGAGCCGCCCGTCACCCTAGCAGAAGCAGGCCACGGCGGCGGCACGCATCGTTGGACGATGCGCGCCACCCTACACCGGGGACGAGTCGGGGACCGCGTGTTCCCCCTCCCGAGGAGGGCCAGACCGAGAGGGATGGCCCTGGGTCAGCCGGGGTGCGAGGGATATGTCGCATGACAACCTCACCTTCGGCCTACCACTATGACCCACTGACGGCGTGCGGTTAAGTCGGTTCGAGTCCGACATAACCTCCCCCTCCGGCTCTTGAGGGGGGGGGGGGATATCCGTGGGGATTTCCCGCACGTAAAATACAAAAACAGCATGTCTTTAAAAATAAACCTACCTAAAGTTACCTTTTAACTTCAAAAAGTTTCTATTTAACATTAACATAACCCATGTGCGGAAAATCGCAGAATGGACGCAAGTAATTAGGATACGTCAATAGCCTCCGACTTTCATGAAAATTTAGTGGGAAAATGGAAAATTCGTGTACTGGGAACACGTATAGATTGTTCCACATTAATTATGCTAACGGATTCTAGGTTTACGGTGCTGTGTAGTGATGCGTTGATACGAGGCCCACAGGTATTGATTTATTGTGTATCTCTTCAAAGGATGTATGTAAACCCGGTGGAGGATGTGATACACGTAAACGTAAAAATATACCATAGACTGGTAGAATGAGGTGTTATCGTGTACATTGTCAGCACAGTGGACACACGGCCAATGAGATTAGTGTACACCTTTACATGTGACGATCTATGTGAAAGAGTGTATTAATGTTAATGCTTTAGGGTTCTCTTTTTTGCCTGTACAGTCGGCATTGCAAATGGCAAAATAAAAAACTTCTAAATGATATGTTTTTTATGTACTTTCACAGAATACTTAACATGTTAGTATTCTTAACATGTTAAGTATCCTGTGATGTACGATTTTCTCTTCGAATATGATATTGCGAAGCAGTAAATAAGTTTTCATAAGTTAATTTAATTTTGAACTAGTGATAGTAGACATTAAAACAACATTAACTCGACACGTTTCTTTGAGTGATGTCAAGGAGTATTAGCACATATTATATATATATGCAGGCACATGGGGTTTACTTCGGGTCTGGGGCCTCTTAGTAGCCCATTGTAAGCTTGCACTTACAATCTGCGTGGATTTTACGGGCGAGGAGATAGGACAACCTAATACACGAATCATCATATTTCAATTACATCAATCACTGACTACACATTTTACAGACACACTCGCGATCTATAACCAAGTATATTCAACCGAACTAGGAGCGTTCTGCTAGACACGTAGTGCTCGGTCGAGGTTCATAGCGATACTGATCTCGATTCGCCGCGCGCCCCACCAAAGTCAATGATCTGTCAAACTCAAATTGACCGAATGAACGAATGACGTCACACTCGACCATAGAGCACTAGAGTCTTGCATTACGCCAGAGTGAATTTCATTCACCCTAATCACACAATAATTATAACGCGCCGTCACGGCCAGACTGACATGTCGCTCGTCCTCGTGCGACCAATGCCAGAGATCCGTCTGTGAACAAATGTACGAGGCTTTAATTCTTCTCGCACTGACACGCTCGTCCATCACTGACTTCCATCGCCGCATAGGCCTAACATCTCTCGTTGGTGTTCTTCGGCCACAACGAGCAGAACCGGGCAGCCACTCATTGGTGGCCCTACGACTATGAACTAGTCGGACCGGGCGACCACTCATTGGTGCCCCTGCGACCATAAACCGGTCGGAACCTGGGCGACCACTCATTGGTGCCCCTGCGACCATAAACCAGTCGGAACCCGGGCGACCACTCATTGGTGCCCCTGCGACCATAAACCGGTCGGAACCCGGGCGACCACTCATTGATGCCCCCGCGACCATAAACCGGTCGGAACCCGGGCGACCACTCATTGGTGCCCCTGCGACCATAAACCGGTCGGAACCCGGGCGACCACTCATTGGTGCCCCTGCGACCATAAACCGGTCGGACCCCGGGCGACCACTCATTGGTGCCCCTCCGACCATAAACAAGTCGGACTCCGGGCAACCACTCATTGGTGCCCCTACGACTGCAAACCAGTCGGGCCGGGCAACCACTCCTTGGTGCCCCTACAACCACCTACACTGTCCTCCAAAGCTAGCAACATTACATAGTTCGAACATCGACCCTCGTGGAGCCAGTCCAAACATGAATGTGAGTCTAGACCTAAGTACAACCACTCGGTGCCCCTACAAACACCTACACTATCCTGCAAGGCTAGCAGCAATACATAGTTCGAACATCGACCCTCGAGGAGCCAGTCCGAACATGAAAGTGAGTCTGGACCTACCTACTTACAATATGCATCAAGATCTGTGGAAGGTGGACTAGTAGTAATGATGTGAGAATTAATCGCTGAGAATGTGTCGTTGTCGTGAATTCTTCCTTCGTTCTGACTATAGACCGCCGTCTCGGCCAGCTCGTTGTCAATTTCTGCTACAGTGGTATGACTAATCTCTCGAGATCGGATTGAGGCATTGGGGTTCGAAGCTAGGAGATGAAATGTACTGAAGTCTGCCCAAACACGATGTGTCCCAGCTCTATCCGCCATATTGGAAGCGAGTAGCGTCTACATCCTAGCCCAAGCCGCGGCCAGGCTTTATTTGAATAGGTTTACAAAGGTAGTAGTAGCAAGTAAAGCAAGACTGGAAACCAATAAACCAACACTGACTATACTCCATTTAGTGCTCTAAAGTTCTCGTTTCAAAAGAATATTAGCAACCGAAATCATCGAAATTACTAATATTCCCTCCAACCCCTCCAACCAAGCCAAACTGCTTGTGCTAGGAGTGGGTTCACGTCGGTAGTGTAATGGCCAGGACTCGAATCAGGGACCTCTCGATCGTAAGGCCGACCCCTTAACCACTAAGCCACCGACGCTTCTCTCGCAGAGGCTCTCGTAACCGCTCCATTACCCTGTCTATTAACGAGGGCACGAATCACGACTACGCTTCCCCGGACCATTGGCGGAGTCGCACGGATTGCACATCTACGCTGTTACTTTACATCACTCAATCATTAATATGGAGCGAAATAAGACGCATGGAGGAGCACACCGCCCTCCCACAAACTAGAACGGTTTCATTACCACCCTGGCCATCATCCGTGTGTTGATCCATCGAAGTCACTATTGGATCAACACGATCGGCTGTGGAGCGAACATATCTATCACACTTACGGGAGCTGTCATTTTCATCTAGCTCATTGATTGCCTATTAAACAGAGTAGCCCTATGACACCGATACTACCCTGTAAAGTAAAAAGTCACCCAAGCACGCGTCTGTTTGAAGTAGTAATCCTCAACCTGGATGTCTCTGCCAATGCTTGTCAGTATCTGGAACTTTAGGTCTCCTCCTGTTCTAATCATATAACATAGATAACCCATATCCATGTAGTATTTCGAAATGGTGCACATTGGGAGAGGCCCACGTCGAGCAGTTGGCCATGGTGGCCTATTTGGTTGATTGATTGATCGATGTAGAATTTCGTCTATGTGACCACGTACGACGAGAAACCGTTACTTGAGATAACAATGAAACATTACTTGCTAATAGAACATCTTTCCCTAAATCTTAGGTACGCGAGGGTATTGAAATCAAAGACGTCCTAATTTCACCAAATGAGACATCTCAAAGCAAAGGCACACAGCTTGTGACGACTTTATCACTCATACCCGAGAACACAGTACCAAAGCACTTTATTTTCACTCCTTGTACACCACTTACTGATGTGACGGATTACAGCCCCCTTCATCTGATTATAGTCTGTACGTCAACTTCTGACATCTGATCAATGATTGGGTCTAAGTAAGACCCAATTTTGCCTGAAATTTCGTAACAGTTTGAAATTTACGTGTTAACGCTTCGGAACGCATCCCGAGCGGCATACCATCTTGTATCCGCTTCCGGAATGAGTCCGCCATATTGCTCTTACATGTCAGCCACACAAGTCACAAGCACTAGCTAGTTACCTTAAGATTATTGTAAAATATTGCAAACACTGTCCCAACCTTAGAATAAAAGACAGTTAACTAAAGAATCTTGTCTAACTAAAAAAAACCCAAACAACACGAAATCCTCAACATTACGCACCTCACCTTGTGCCCGTGATTGCAGTGAGTCGGGTTCAGTTTTCCTACCACCAGAAACCTTCTACAGTTAATAACCTAGTGTCAATTTGTTAGCACTCAGACAACGCGGAATCAGCTGGTAGCCATTCTGGTGGTGGTGGACCCGTAATTACACACTTTACTCCACTTCATCATAATGGAGGGTATATGACAAATAAATAGCAGCAACCGCCGCTCCTAGCAATCAACTCCAACTCATTCTATCGTCAATCTCCGAACCCTTTTCTCGACCTAGTCGGTCTCGGCTCTCCAGTACAAACGCGGCGCGACTGGATCTCTAAACACCCCGAAGCGAAGCGACCGCTATCCGATCCCCACAACCAAGCGGCACACCGATGTTCTGCAGCTACACCAGTCGGACCCCTGTGGGCTCTAATCACCCGTAGCGGCCGCCACAGACGCTCGCATGACAACCGGGATATATGACGCAACAGGCCCTCCGTAGCACGTAGACCAGACCAATGCCAGCAGACCCATACGAGCACACAAACACCCGCGCCGACCGGGGACCGAAACCGAGGCCTCGCGCAGCAGCCGCACCGACCACCGCTATGCCACAGAGGCTTTCACCAGAATGTAGATCATATAATCGCCCAGTCAAGACGAGAGACTACTCGGGGCAGTTTATCGGCCTCAATCTGCCAATTTGGCGACGAGAACTATTCCTTTAGTCGACCCGAAATATTTGGTTACCAAACTGGTGGTTCGTGTATTCTTGCTAAGAATCCGCCACGCCTTTTCTACCTAGGTACACAATAGTGTGACCTCAAAGTGAAGTACACCACGGTGAGTCTACCCACTACCCACTTGAGAAATATTTCACGAACAAAACCCGTCAGAGCCGATGCTGCATGGCTCCTTTGCTACTCAGCATCATAGAAAATTAGACTGACAATCCAGCACGCGATTATTAACAGAGTTCAACCTTCGTCATAGGAAGCTATATCTTACACTGTACAGCTACATTCACCTATCTGTCCACCAACAATTAAACACAGTTCGAGCACTCCGAGGGACCTATACATCTCAAGACAAGACACACCGGGTCAGTACCTGCTACCGAAAAGATATGGAAACCAAAAAAAGCAAACGCAAAAACCAACACGTAATACATCGTGATATAATCGAAATCGTCCTTCGTTAGTTTTTACTGCAAACTACTCACTTTTACGTAAATTATGTCACTTAAATAAAAAGATTAAATCGAGAACTGGTTCCTTTTGTCTCACTACCCTCCCACTCAATGGAAGACGATTTAACACGAGCCTTTGCACTATGGTGACATGGCATCTGCGTACTGACAATAAAGAACTCACTGATGTTAATATGGGGTAGTTCGTTAAAATTTATCGTTCTCACTTCTTGTACGTACTGATTGCGTCACCGCATTCCAAGCTAATCTAAGCAATCACAGTAACCTTTTGCAGCGTACCCTACTCAATTCGAATAAGTCTTCTCACCGTATTAACAGCTACAGATAGTATAGAAATTAGCATAGTTAGATATTAGGGATATTTCGAAACTTTCTCGTGTAATGACAATATGACTTAGCCACTATATAATTAGGTGCAAACTCCGCTACCTCATAAACCTCTGCTCACGGATTGCCAGAACTGCTATCGTCTCTTCTGGCACTACAAGGAATAGTAGAAATAGGACGAGACTTTTTATTCAAACACGAATTTGTACCCACGAGTAATACCTTTACAACAATATCTTTCCCTGGAGGGTGGAATGCGATATTCCGCTACCAGGAAATTATTTGGCACTTGTTAATAAAAATAAGCAGACACACTGTCTACGAAATAAAAAGGAACGGGCTCACCGGGTCTTGTAGTCGGGATGCAGCCAACAATCAGGACAGACACAGTTACACGTTATTTCATGTAAATCCGACTAGCGAGTCTTTTGGTTGCCACTGCTATTCTCCTCAGCTTGTTGCCCTGGTATCCCACTTCTGATGCAGGCACATGGGGTTTACTTCGGGTCTGGGGCCTCTTAGTAGCCCATTGTAAGCTTGCACTTACAATCTGCGTGGATTTTACGGGCGAGGAGATAGGACAACCTAATACACGAATCATCATATTTCAATTACATCAATCACTGACTACACATTTTACAGACACACTCGCGATCTATAACCAAGTATATTCAACCGAACTAGGAGCGTTCTGCTAGACACGTAGTGCTCGGTCGAGGTTCATAGCGATACTGATCTCGATTCGCCGCGCGCCCCACCAAAGTCAATGATCTGTCAAACTCAAATTGACCGAATGAACGAATGACGTCACACTCGACCATAGAGCACTAGAGTCTTGCATTACGCCAGAGTGAATTTCATTCACCCTAATCACACAATAATTATAACGCGCCGTCATATATATATATATATATATATAATTATACCGTGACGCAACGATATTTCTTAAAGTGGACTGGTCGACATTTCACTCAAATAAATAACCGCCAGAATATATTTCATCGTTGATGAAAGTTTTATTTCTTACGTAGCCGTAAATAACTTTTACCCGACTGTGCCAGCAAGAGTAATGTAATTGAATATATTATTGAATTTAACCGAAACTAATAACAGTATGCAGATTAATTTGAGTTAAAATAATGTTCTAAAGTTTAAATAGAAAAAGTTTACATTCAGGAACCCAGAACATCTCGAAACTATCAAAACACTTATGACGACTACGATGAAAAATACTTTTAAATTCATTCTTAAAATAATATGCTACACACAAAAGGATTTTCTTCTTTCATGAAGTTTCTTGAACTAAAGTGAATTCAACCTTCTGAATATGCTAATGTATGCAACTGCACAAAGGAAAACAAAGCATGACTATAAACTTCGCATTTGTCGTAGCATTCCTAGCGCAGGAATTTACAGTACTAAGAGGAAAAATTTGAATGTTGGTATGTATGTTTGTAATGAATAAACTCAAAAACTACTGTGCCGTTTCAAAAATTCTTTCACCATTGGAAAGCTACATTCACCCTGAGTAACATAGGCTGTATTGGATTTCCAGGGGTAAGTTTTTACCAAAAAATTTTTACCACCCGTGCGAAGCCGGGGCGGATCGCTAGTAATTTATGAGCTCGTAGCTATCGTAGCATACTTTGGGTGTACAGGGCCCTACTAACATGTATGGAGCTCAGAACAACCTCTGCTGCCAGTCAGTACACCTGCTGAATAACCGACGAGGTGCTGGCGTAGACTTTTTTCGGGGAGTTGGGAGGTAGTTTAAACTTCACATTAGTCGTAGCCATCGTAGCGCAGGAATGATTTATAAACTCGTAGCTGTCGTAGCATACTTTGGTGTACAGGGCCCTACTCACATGTATGGAGCTCAAACCAACCTCTGCTGCTAGTCAGTACACCTGCTGAATAACCGACGAGGTACTGGTGTAGGCTTTCTTCACAGAGTTGGGGGAAGTTTAAACTTCCCATTTGTCGTAGCTTTCGTAGCGCAGGAATGATTTATAAACTCGTAGCCGTCGTAGCATAATTGGCTACGAAACACCTCTGAACCATCCTCTGCTGCTAGTCACTTGTTAAATTACCGACAAGGCATTGGCGTAGGCTTTTCTCACGGGGTTGGGGGGTAGTTTCAAGACTCGTAGCATAATTGGGTGTACAGGGTATTAACACCTTTAGAGCTTAAACTAACCTCAGCTGTTGGTCAACGCACCTACTGAGTAACTGACACTTATAGGCGTAGGCTTTACATTCAGGGTTGGTAGGTAGTTTAAATTTAGTCGTAACATTCTTAGGGAAGGCATAATTAAAATCTTGTATAGTGTACAGGGCCCTATCTTTGGAGCCCAAGCCAACCTTACCTGCTAGTCCCTGCACCTGTCAAATAGCGGGTGTAACCCTTCTCGGAGTTATAACTTGGTGGGTCAGACGGCAGTCACTCCCGAAAAAGCGCCCTGTGACTGTTAAAGTTTTAATATTTCTTTTTTTGTTAGTTTAATTAGTAAGTTAAATTGTACGCTTGTACTTAGATTATTCAATTAAATTTAAAATTGAGAAAAATAAAATATAAATTCATATAATTTGAATGAAAATTTTAAGCATGTTTCATGCTAAATATTCAAACCCCGCCTAGACCAATTCAAACTTTTCCTATTTTAATGTTCATATAATGCTTCTAAGTTATCTGGTTTACTCAGCCGTACCACTACCCTTTCTTATCGGAATATAAAATGGTTCTGACCCTGACCAATATTTTGTAAAATAAATGATCTATATAAAAAAAAAGACGGGTTGCACTCTGGGAGTGCCGGCAGAAGTGAAAACATTTTCTTTTTTTCTTTCTTCGTTATATACATAGAAAAAGATAAAAAAGAACATACCATACCATACCTATAATATAGCGCTAATCATAGAACCTATCACTTATTTTCTGCTAATTTTCTGTCAGAAGAAATTAATAAATTATGAAAAGAAAAAATAAACACAAAAAGTAATAAATTACAGAAAGAAAAAATAATCATAAAAAGTAATAAATTACACAAAAAGAAAAAATAATCACAAAAAGTTTCAGAAGGCCAGGTGGTTTGAACCCGATACTATCTGAAATTTTAAGGACTTACAGTCGAAGTGCTTACCGTTTAAGCTACGACGTTTTCTATGGTAAGTTGCAAAATAGATAGTCTTTACCTAATCTTGTATGACGTCAGTCGTCGGTTACGGTTCAAAGGTCAACTAATCCTGACGCTTCCTTAACATTTTACACCCATCCAACGCCGCTAAAGAAGTTTTCACTTCAAAAAAAAAACTAAATTCTTTGCACACATTCATATCTGCTAAGAATAAAACTCATGTTAACTTAACTACTTTGAACAATCGTGCAAAACCTTACTATAAAATAATATATAGCAGCCACGGTGGTCCCATATCCCCTAAAGATAATTATATATTAGAGATAGTTGAGAAGAATTCTCTAGAGAATAGTTGATGATATATGGAGGCTATCCATGCACACGCAAAGGACAAGCAATTCATTATATATTACGGAAAGGGATACCCACAAACACGATAAGTCCACGACCATTACCATAGATAATATTGTTATTGATATATTAAAACTGTACGAGAATGTATATACTCACACCTGTGTATCCTTAAAGGGAAAGGTAGATGTATAATAATTATGTTTTCGGTATTACGTAATGGAATGTGAGTTTTTTATCACCTTATTTGTAATTTTCTTTTTGCTAATCTGATTAAAAGATGGTAAATAATATGGCAACTTCTTCGTTTTTTAGTACTCGGTTAAAAAATACGTATCATCACTACATGGTATAAAACAAATTCGCTTTCTGTGTCCCTATATCCCTTTGTATGCTTAAATCTTTAAAATTACGCAACGGATTTTGATGCGGTTTTTTAATACATAGAGTGATTCAAAAGGAAGGTTTATATGTATAATACATGTTTAATATAGAAGAGGGTGCAGCGTTAACGGGATCTGATGCCACCCGGGCGGAAAAAATATTGGCGGTACGAAGTTCGCCGGGTCAGCTAGTTTGAATTAAATTTTTTAAGCATTTTTCATGCTTAATATTCAAATCGATTTAAATAGAACTCCATTCCACTCCACTGTCGCATCAGAGACAGATATAGAAGGAGAAATTTGAATTGGTTGGGGCGAGGTCTGGAAGCTTAGTAGTCAAAGCATTGCCCCCGTAAGGCAAAGATCGCGGGTTCAAACCCCGCCCAGACCGATTCATTTTTTTCTATTTAAATCGATTTGAATATTTGGCATGAAAAATGCTTAAAAATTTAATTCAACTTATATGGGCTGAGTAGTCAAAAATCAATGTTTAAAAATGAAAAATCATTCATTTGTTCCGATAATTTGTAAGAATGTCGGTAGATGCTCCACTGTCGCCTCAAAGACAGATATATAAGGAGAAATTTGAGTTGGTTAGGGCGAGATCGGGTAACTTAGTGGTCCTGTAAGGCAAAAATCGCGGGTTCAAACCCCACCTAGACTAATTATGATTATGACTTTTTTTTCTATTTAAATCCATTAAAATACATATCATCATCATTCTCTGTGCCTTTCTCCAAATCAGCTGGGGTTGGCTTTCCAATCTAATTGTGATGCGGCTGAATATTTTCCCTGAAGCGACTGCCATCTGACCTCCACAACCAATTAGCGATATCGAAGTTTTTCAGTTTGACTACTTTAGTAGTGGAAGAGTAAGATTACATACTCGTAGTTTACCGTGAATTTTATACATCGTAATACACAGGTAGGTACGTAGGTATCTAAAGTGTTGATGTATGTGTGAAATTAAACTGCCTGCGGCGGTAAGACGAAAATTGTTGTTTCCTATCGTCAACAAGTTGAGACTTTACGAGGAAGGCAGAAATACATTTTCGAGGGTGAATATATTCTGTTGTGTGTAGGCCTAAGTTTTTTTTTCAATAATACCTAGTACTAGTAACCGAATTTACCAGTATTCTTGTTAACACCTTTAGCTAAGCTAAATTGCTTGTGTTAGGAGTGGGTTCACGTCGGTAGTGGAATGGGCGGGATTCGAACCTCTTGACTACCGACTCTTTAACCAGTAAGAGATTAGTATGAATTTGTATTTATCGAATGATATAAAATGATATGCTAATGAAGTAACATTGGTTTTTGTTGAAATTTGATAATTATGTGAATCGCTCATTGTTAATCAACAAACCAGTTGCGCAGTTGCCTGTACTCGACCGTGCTAAATTGAACACAATCCACAATTGGAAAGCATTGACACAAAAATTCAAAGTTCTTTCTTGATTAATATTATTCTAGGGCGCGTCGATTGATAATTAAGTTATCACTATAGACCGCCTTCGTGAGAGTAAATACATATAGTTCCGCTTTCATTTCATTACTGTTCACTACAATACGAATAACGGTCGGGTTCGATCCCAAGTTTTACCATGGCACACACCAATGACTTTTCGATGCTTTTCGAAGTTATGTGTGTATTTATCGCAGGTTTATAAGTGCCCGGTTAATGGCAATAGGCTCGCCACCTATTACATTGGGACCTAAACATAAACTGGCGAAATGTGCTTGCTAGCCTCTGCCTACCTTCGAGGATATAGGCGTGAGTTTATGTTATGTTATGTTACAATACGAATATCTATTTCTACTATTGTAAATTAGTTTTGTATGTGCATTAGAGATATTTATAAAAAAAACTTGAGAATTTAATAATCCTGAGCCCTGAAATATTCTTTGGAACTCTTGTTTGTTTGTTCGCGTTAGACGCAAAGTTGGATTGGACTGGATTCTGATGTGGTTTTTAAGTGGTCAGACTTAAACTTAAACTCACTTAAATTTAACCCCAACTTAAAGTTAAACAGACCTGTCCCTCTAGACAAGTGGCAATTCGCTAGCAGGCGTTTGATGGAATAGAATGACGAATGTATAGTATTTGACGTATTTGACATGCGTTAACGACTGTCATTTACGTTAAATCCCATACATTCGTCATTCTATTCCACCAAACGCCGGCTAGCGAATTGCCACTTGTCTAGAGGGGCTGAAATAGATATATGACTAAAAGGCGCGATAAACTATCTCTTGTTAGAACGGTGGGCATCATAATATATACAACTGCCAAGAACTTACATTCAGTAATGGACACTTATCCCCTAAATGTTCTTTCAAAGCGAGGGAGCAACGGATCGTCTTGATTTACGCAGAGTTACTTTACGAGCCCGCTAAGGAAATATACTATTTTTATACCGTAACGAATGTATGGTTTCTGCGTGACGCACAACCTAATTTCACTCGTGCAGAACTACCGAGCAAGGCAAGTATTAATATAAATATTATGAAGGGGATAATATAAATATACTAGCTTTCACCCGTGGCTCCGCTCGCGTGGGTATCGGTTATCGTCATAAATTGTAGAAAGAAGAAAGAAAGAAAGGATAAAAAAGCATTTATTTAAGAAACGCACAACGTACAAAAGTATCAATCACAAAGAATTATAGGTACCTAATATTGTTGATACATACAGATATTAGTTACATAAGTTATTACCATAATATACGCACAATGTACAAAAGTATCAAACACAAAGAATTATAGGTACCTAATATTGTTGACATTAATATTAGGGACTATATATAAGTACATCGTGCGAACCTAAATGGGTTACCATCTCAGTAGCCTATGTGTTATTCTGATGTATAAGCTATATTATTGTAAAGTTTCAATAAAATCCATTCAGTTGTTTTCACATGAATGAGTAATAAACATCCAAACATCCATTCATCCATACTTAAAAACTTTCGCGTTTCTAATATTAGTAGGATTAACATCAATTTATAACTATAAACCCAGTTGTCTCCTCCATATTTATTTATTTCCTGTACAATGTTACATTGTATTGAAATTCCATATCCATTTTATTGAAATTTAAATAGCATATTTCTCACCACTGTTATCATAATTTCGTTTAAATATTCCATCAGGTTAATCACTGTACCAGTAGCTAGCATCCATGCCTCATATTATGTGAGACTGAAAAATAAAGTTGACTAAATTTTATTACACTTCTGCTCATCATTTCGGGGATATACGATCGTAACTATATGCACTGAAAACTTCTAATAGGACTATATTAAGCAATGATTTCAATAATATAATGCATATTTACTTCACGGTGGCTAGGCACCGTCAAAATATTATCGTATTAGGGAGAAAGAATTACGTATAAAATGCTGTGTTTTCATGAATAAGAAACGGCTCCACTTTGTTATTCTTCAAAAACTGCCATGAAAAAGAGGGCCATACTGTAGACGATTTGATTTCATATTTCATTCTTGTTAGGCCTTGAGAGACACAAGTGATCATTCAAAGATGAATGTCTGGAGCACCCGTATTTTTATAATTCATGAAGATTTTCGTGAGGACAGGGTGTAAGCTAAATGCAGAGACGAACGTATGGGCAAACATTGTTGAATTATTAAAGCAATATTTTATTTTAAAAGCTGTAATAGTTTTTATTTTAATTAGCTCCGTGTGTATATATACGTAATCAAAATTATGATAAGGAAATATAGAGGACCTGGTATTTGTAACATATATTCTCGCCTGTAAATACTCCCACATTTCGCCAGCTATGATTTGTTGTTTTTATTACAGGGAATCCTACTCGTACTAATATTATAAATGCGAAAATTTGTGAGTATGAATGGATGTATTATGGATGTTTGATACTCTTTCACGTAATAACTACTGAATGGATCCTTATGAAACTTTACAATAATATAGCTAATACACCAGAATAACACATAGGCTATATATCATCACCCTACTACTCAAGGGAGCGGAGCAGTGATCATTAATGTCAACAAATCCGACATCCACGCGGGCGTAACCACGGGCAACAGCTATGCTTTATAAATGTAAGTAATAATACTGCATTCGTAAATAAAAAACTGAGATATATTTCTTTAATCGAGTTGTAGTAATTCGTATTAATTATACATCTCGATTTAAGGAAAACATTATGAGTGAATATCAATTATTGTAACCACTTTTATCACTATTTCTCATTTATGACTTGACGAACATTCGCACAAATAACTTTATGACAATGGCCTTGTAACTGCTATAATATCAAAAGGTCATTTCTCGTATTAAAAATATAGCCAAGATTCTGTTTTGATCTAGTCCCGATCTCACAAATGTCATAAAAGGTATTCTTGTAACAAAGTTTTTAACATCGAAGGTTAATTGTAAAGTGATTATAGAAGTGATGTGATCAAAGTTGATCCCATGCAACGGCAGGTAGGTATGCATTACTTTCAACATTCTCAAATCAATACATTTTTCAAATGTTTTCCGTGTTAAATTTCAGTCTGGCAAATTCGCTCAGCCACTTGATCGTGGTTAAGTAACAAACAAAACAAACAAAATCTTCACAAACGTATTTATACCAATAAATCTTTACAAGCTTTCACATTTATAATACTGGTAGCATCTATGTTAAAACTACTTAAGTATGCACCGTGCTAGAATATTTATAAGTATACATTTATACCAAACTTCTTCCTAATTCAATTTGCAAGGTCATGTCTCCCAGTCAAGGTTGGACGCCTAGGTTACGCTTCAGAAAATGCTTCGTGTAATTTATGCTGTGTTTGTGACGAAATGCCGACGAAATATGTTGGTTTTTATACCTATAATATGGATTGTTATTGTGATTATGTAGAAAGAAGCGAGTTTTACGCAAACCACTTTACTGCCATAATGTATTCAAAAAATAATAAGTATTATGTTTTCCTATGATTAGGAAGTCAATAAAATTTAAAATTAACCTAAATAAGAGTAGTATAAGAAAATTTAGAAAAAAGTTCAAAAGATATTTATAAATAAAAAAGACGGGTTGCATTCCGGGACTCCGTTTTTCTTTCTTTCTTTCTTCGTTATATACAGAGAAAAAGATAAAAAGAACATACCATACCTTTTTTTTTTTTTTTTTTTTTACGTGCGGGAAATCCCCACGGATACCAACCCCTCCGGAGCCGGAGGGGTTGGTTATGTCGGACTCGAACCGACTAAACCGCACGCCGTCTCTGGGTCGTAGTGCTAGGCCGAAGGTGAGGTTGTCATGCGACATATCCCTCGCACCCCGGCTGACCCAGGGCCATCCCTCTCGGTCTGGCCCTCCTCGGGAAGGGGGGGACCACGCGGTCCCCGACTCAACCCCGGTGTGGGGAGGCGCGCATCGTCCTACGATGCGCGCCGCCGCCGTGGCCTGCTTCTGCTAGGGTGTCGGGCGGCTCCACCCGTCACCCTCAGGCCCGCGCTCATGGGGGGCGGAGGTCAGTTTGCGCCCTCCGACGCCCGAGCCGCCTTCGGGCGCGTGCAGCGATGTCAGAGAGCCTCTCTCGCTCATCGCGCCGCGCCCGCTCTGCTGTCTCCTTGGCGAGCATGACCTGCTCGCAGAAGGAGGCGCTGGCCGCCCACGCATCCGCGCAGCGGACCATCGCAGCGAGCAGGGTGGAGAGCGTGAGCACTCTCACCCCCAGGGCCGCCACAAGCTCCCGCCTCGGCGTCTCAAACGCCGGGCACTCGGTGAGCGTGTGCAGCCCCGAGTCCACGCTCGCGTCGCAGTGATGGCACTCGGGCGTTGGCTCAATACCCATCAGATGCAGATACCGCCCGAAGCTACCGTGCCCGGTGATAATCTGCGTCTGACGGTACGAGAGGCTACCGTGTTGCCTCTCTAGCCACTCCCCCATGATGGGCCTTACCGCCGCAATGACGGCGTGCCCTGCGCGTGGTTGCCCAAGTCGTCGCTCCCACTCGGCCACCATGACCTGGTGGAGCCGGGATTTCTCGGCCCGAATATCCTCGGGCTCGGGATCGAATCCCCGCTCCCGCGCCTCCTTTCGGAACTTATATAGTGCCGAAAGGGCCCTCGCTTCCAGGATCCACGGTGGCGATCCGGCCAGGAGACTCGCCGCTTCGAAGGATATCGTGCGGTATCCCCTGATGGCCCTGGAGGCCATCGTGCTCTGCGCCGTACGGAGCAGAGGCAGGAATCTGGCCTCCAGGGTGTCCGCCCATACGGGGCACCCGTATAGGGCCATGGACCGCACGACACCCGCGTAGAGTCTCCTGCAGGAGGACTCTGGGCCCTTCAAGTTGGGCAACAACCGGCCCAAGGCATTCGCCGTGAGCACCAACTTGGGGCGCAGACTTCGGAAATGCTGTCCGAAGTCCCATCGACCATCAAGCACGAGCCCCAGGTATTTCAACCGGGGCTTGATGTCGATGGGAGTACCTCCCACTGTTAGGCTGGCTCCCGGGCCTGGCCTGTGCCGAGGGCCATGAAAGAACATGGCCTCGGACTTGTGCAGAGCCACCTCGAGACCCAGCCGCCGGATCCTGTCGACGACCTGAGCAACCGCGGTCGTGGCCCTCAGGGTCGCTTCGCGGTGAGTAGCCCCGCTCACCGTCACCAGCGTGTCATCCGCGTAACACGTGACGGTGGCCCCGTACGCGAAGTCACCGCGAAGCACCCAGTCGTAACCGATGTTCCACAGGAGCGGCCCCAGGACCGACCCCTGTGGAACACCGCACGACATCTCACGCCTACCGACTCCCGTCGAACTTGGGTAGATGACGGCTCTCTCCGTCAGGTACGCCCCGACTATGCGGCGGAGGTAGAGAGGCACGTCGTGGTACACGAGTGCCTCCCTGATGCAACTCCAGGGCAAGGTGTTGAAGGCGTTGGAGATGTCCAAGGACACCGCCAACATCACCTCGCCCCGGGCAACCGCATCCCCCGCCAGAGTCCTCACGCGCATGATGGCATCCACAGTGGAACGCCACCGGCGGAACCCAAACTGGGTGTTCGCCAGGTCCGGCCCCACTCTAGAGAGATGCTCGACGAGGCGCTTGGCAATAACTCTTTCAAAGAGTTTGCCCACCTCGTCGAGCAGCACTATGGGCCGGTACCCGGACGGCTCGTCCGCCGGGCGTCCCTGCTTGCGGATGAGGACCAGTTTCCCCGTCCTCCACATCTTCGGAAACTGGCCCCGCTCCAAGCATGCGCTGAAGAACCCTCTCAGTCGGGGTTCGAGGCCGTCTTCCCCTAGAGCTAGGACCCACGCGCGGCCTGGAATGCCGTCGGGTCCCGGGGCGGTGCCTTTCTTGGCCCTAAGCCTTCGCACCGCCAGCTCTAGTTCTACCCAAGTGACCTCGGGCACTTCGTCGTCAATCACCACCCTGGGTGCCGTAGGCGACCGAGGCGGCGGAGCCATCTGCGGCGGAACATGTTCCGCTCGCGCCGGGAACAGGGATCCCACCACTCCTCCGAGCAGAGCCGGTTCGAGCACCTGGGTCAGCGGAGGGGCCCGGGGGCGCAGCTTTTCTCTTACCATAAGGTAAGGCCGCCCCCATGGGTCCCGCTCCAGCGTCTCCAGGAGCTCCCGGTAACAAGCGGCCTTTGACCGCTTGATCTCCGCTCGGAGGGCATTCCGGGCCTCCCTGTATCCCTCATGAAGCTCCGCCAATCGGGGCTCCGAGTCTGCGGGACGAGTACGCCTCCTACGGAATCGGGCCCACGCAGGCCATACGCAGCCTCGCGATCTCCGCATTCCACCAGTAGACCCGACGCCTCGGATTATAGGCTGGAGCCCTAGGCATACTCGCATCGCAGACCCGCGTCATGGCCTCCCGGAACCACGCCGCTTCATCGTCGACATCGACAGGCCTGTCCGGCGCAATGGCCCAGGCCTGTACGATGGCGGCCTCCAGGAGGTCCTCCCGATTCAATCGCCCCAACACCCAGCGCGGCTCGCGTTGGGCCGAAATGACTGGCGCATCGCTCGGGGGAGGGGAGACATCAAACCGAACGTATCGGTGATCCGACAGTGTCTCCACCTCCGCGACGACACGCCAGCCCCGCACGCGGAGTGACAGGGAAGCGCTCGCGAACGAAAGATCTACGATCGAACTGCGCTCCCCCGCCACAAACGTGGCCATATACGTGGCTTCGGCCCCGCGATTCTGGAGAACTAAGCCGAGAGAATCGGCCCAGCTCTCCAGAGCCCTGCCCCGCGCGTTTGTGCGCCGGGAACCCCAGGCCTGAGACCAGGCGTTGAAGTCCCCGAGCACAAGAACCGGACGAGGCGTACAGGCATTGACGACGTCGGTCAGCCGCTCCAGCGACCGCCGATACTGCCCTATGAGTCGGTGTGATCTCGGCGTGAAATAAACGGCCACGACCGCAATCTCCCCCACCCGCGCCGCTACGATGCCATGCTCTCTTGCGATCACGACAAGGGGAGGGGCACCCGCAGCGGCGTTATGCACCAGTGCCGCCGATCCATCCAGGTCGACCACCCAGGCGGGCCCGAGGGGCCGGTGAGTGTATGGATCGGCGACAGCGGCGACGTCGATGGACCACTGTGCCATGCTCTGGAGCAGAAGTGCCTGAGCATCGACACCGTGGCCCAGGTTCGCCTGCAGGATGCGGAGACGAGGATCCATTATGGAACCATCTCCGCATCCCGCCCCGAACCATTGGCGGAACGCCCGCCTCGCGGCGGCGGCTCCCCGCGGGTGCAAGCTTTACTGCCAACCCTATGGTCGGCCGGCTTGCCCTCCGCCGCACACCTGAAACAGTGCGGCGGAGCTTCGCAATTGCCGGCCCTATGACCGGGTTGGCTGCAGCGGAAGCATCGGTCGCCGACCGTCACCTCCGCCTTGCATTGTACACCCACGTGGCCGGCCGACAGGCACCTGAAGCACCTGTCCGGCCGAGCCTGCAGGAGCCGTACCCGGACTCCCACAACGCCGCCCACCGCGAGGATCCGCCGGTCAGCAGCTTTTTGGGCTGCTGAACATACCATACCAGACCGTACCTATAATATAGCGACAATCATAGAACCTATGACTAATTTTCTACTAATTTTCTGTTAGAAGAAATTAATAAATTACAGATAGAAAAAATGATCACAAAAAGTAATAAATTACAAAAAGAAAAATTAATCACAAAAAGTGTCAGAAGCCCAGGTTCAAACTTGGTAGCGTACCTAGCAAAATAAACACTCTGTAGCAAGGAATGTTGTATGATGTAATGTCGTCGTACAAAGTCGTCGGTTACGGGTCAAAGGTCAAGTGATCTTGACGATCGATTAACAATTTTTACCCATCCAACGCCGCTAAAGAAGTTTTCACTTCAATAATATTATGACTCATAATAATAAAGAGTTTCGTTTGTTAAGACTAAAAATTATAACAAGTGATCACTATGACGTAAATTTTTATGACAACTACGTACCACGAACAAACATTTCCGAACTTTCGAAATTATAACTTAAAAATTAATAATTAAAAATGCGCACTCGTACCGATCCATAGTGATGCCATCTAAATGTCATTGTAAGCCTGTACGCTGCGGTTATATTTTGCAGTGAAGTGCTAATAAAATTGTAGAAGCTGCGCTTTGCCTCAAGACATTTCTAAGAAGTGTGTCAACACCTGGCATGGTGAATTTAATTCTCGCAACTACACTGCCGAGCTTTGCATCTGCTTGATTGGCATGTACACCGAAAATATAATTACAGTATGATCTTATAAAATGATTTAATAGTTAAGACGTGAGAGTTATACGTTATAAGCTCGTGTGTATTATGCATGCATGCATATATACGTAAAGTTACGCCTCTTTTACAATGGGGTTGGCAGAGACCAGTTTCCATTTGTTATATTTCTGGTATACTCCTTTCACTTCTTCTACTTTCATAAATGCTTTCATAGGTCCTTGCTGGTTGCGGGTACTCTTGAAAAATTATCACTATAAGCATTTCAAAAAGGCTTTTAATTATTTCAATAATTGTGTATGTGGTCCCATTAAAAAAAAAAACTGATGATCACTTTCGAAGACTGAGATGTAACTCTTTAATAAATAATAGGAAAAGTCGTACACACAATATTGTTTTGAGTTAAGTCATATCATATCATGTTGTAGTTACTTTTCACCTTTTCTGTTTCAGTCATTTTTTTTGAAGTGAAAACTTCTTTAGCGGCGTTGCATGGGTGTAAAATGTTAAGGAAGCGTCAGGATTAGTTGACCTTTGAACCGTAACCGACGACTGACGTCATACAAGATTACGTACAGACTATCTATTTTGTAAGTTACGATAGATAGCGTCGTAGCTTAAACGGTAAGCACTTCGACTGTAAGTCCTTATAGTTTCAGATAGTATCGGGTTCAAACCACCTGGCCTTCAGGGATTTTTTGTGATTGTTTTTTCTTATTATAATTTAGGTATTACTTTTTATGATTATTTTTTCTTTCTGTAATTTATTACTTTTTGTGATTATTTTTTCTTTTCATAATTTATTAATTTCTTCTGACAGAAAATTAGCAGAAAATAAGTGATAGGTTCTATGATTAGCGCTTTATAGGTATGGTATGTTCTTTTTATCTTTTCTATGTATATAACGAAGAAAGAAAAAAAGAAAATGTTTTCACTTCTGCCGGCACTCCCAGAGTGCAACCCGTCTTTTTTGCAAATTACGAATGTTCTTATTAGGTACTAGCTTTTGCTCGCGGCTCCACCCACGTGGATGTCTGCTATCGCTTTTATATCGGTTATCGTTATGAATTGTAGTCCAAGTGTTATTCTGATGTATAAGCTATATTATTGTAAAGTTTCATTAACATCCATTCGGTAGTTTTTACGTGAAAGAGTAACAAACATCCATCCATCCATCCATCCATACTCACAAAAGTTCGCGTTTATAATATTACAGGTTAAAGAATGGAAAGTGTAATAACAAAAATATATGCGGATTTATAAGCTACCACAGGATCTTAGAAGAGGTATTTTGATTAAAACAGGTATCTTCTCAAAGTGAATTGTTTTCTTAGGACCCGTGAAGTGACTAACTATTTCGACAATGTTTGTTTAGTAAGGTCTATATTTACACTCTTCAACAGCTTCTCTAGTAATAAAGTTGGACAAACTCTTCAACTTTTGTATGTACGTGCTGCTCTCTGGAACTTTGCCGTTCCTTATGGATTGGTTTACTTGGATTTAGACATCTCTCGAGTACAAAAGCTGCGTCAGAGCCTCGTGCTTCAGCATGTAAATCCGTTAGTTAGTAAGTCCATCAATCAATGTACCGGCGACCAGCTCCATACCGGAAAAACACTGGCATATTTTTTTGTTCACCGCAGTCGGTTAACAAAAACCTCCATAAACAAACATATTTAACATCCCACTGTACATACCATTTACATAAAATAATTCATTACTGTGTAAACTACTCTATGCCGGGAACTGTAACTATATGCTACGATTTAACACGCAGCTACGACGTAGCAATCTCCTACGAATAAAAATACAGCTACGATGTAGCGGCTGTACATAGCCGAGCAACTTCCGCACACATCACCGCCGATGCGATGTAATACATCACTAGTCACCGGATTATGTTTGAAATATGCAAAATAAATGCCTCATATTAGGTAAAAACATGCAATATTAAACAAAAAGTTTGTTTTGGTTAAATTATTGTACAGTGTATATGGAACTCATATTATGGAAACGCTGGCACGAATTTTAGTGTCCCATCACATTCACATAGCGAAAGAAAAGTGAATAAAGCTTTTTATTACCTGACCACATGATAGATGATTTCGTTCGTTAAATAAACAGGGTGTTATATTTTCTTGATGTATACGTAGAACATTGGTATTGTACGGCAACGTTTCTTACAGGAACTCTAACGAAACCTTTATCGTTTTAATTTAATGTGAGGTGTTTGTCTAGTGGTGGTAGCTGCAATAAGATTTTCGGGGTCAAAATCAACCCCACCGGTAAGTGACAAGCGAATGTTTTCCTATAGTTGTTGTTGATGCCATAAAAACCGTAAAAACCAAATTAAAAGGAGGAAAAGGAATGGAAGGTGGGACACGACGGTATTTCCATCCAATTGCGCAGACCGACTGGAGTACCTCCGCACTACAGAATACCGCGGCCATAATAACCTCGTGTTGTGTTCCCGGCAGTGAGTAGGGTAGCCAGAGCTCACTGGAGAGCTTTTGTTCTGTCAGTGGAAAGATCAAAGGCTATTCCTACTTTGTCTTCTACACTGACGGCACAGAAACTCTCTGTGTTCAGAGGGTTGGCAGTACGAGTGTGACTCCGCTGGTGTTGCAAACATCCATAGGACACGGTTACCACTTTTCATCAGGTGCACCGTGTGCTTGTTTGCCACCTCGGTGGTATTAAAAAAAAGCAAACCCCGGACTCCGAAACGAAAGCATCGGATGCAACAAAAACAACCACCAAGATGAGATACTACATATTTTTGTATTCTAGACCGAGTTTAAACTGTTTAAACGTAGTAAAGTTTGTAGTACGTACCTAATGTAAAGTTTAAACTGGACTTGTGGGGTAAACAAAAGATAAGACTTTTAGATTTATTACACCGACTAGACTCAACAAATTTTGGAAAATAACCTGAGTTTTAAACATACAGTTGTAACTGAAGTTGTACTATTAATCCTACTTGCTGCTATTACAAAAGTAGTTTATGCAACTGTCATATAAGAAGGGGTATTAAAACACGAGAGTCTGTTTAATGTGATGAATGGGGTGAATGTAAAAATTATGCAATAATAGGTTGACCGGTGTGTTTTAATACCTAAGTTATGTGCAGTTTCAAACACTACTTTATCATCACTCGTAGGAAAAATTGAAATTAACCTGTCAAGTGAGTAAATAATAGACACAATAGGTAAACAATAGACTCGCGGTGCGATCGCACCGCTTGGGATCTTAGACTTTAAACAAAGTTTTTTGACTTTTCTGGCAGGAGCTGTCAGTTAACGCGGATGCCGCGTCTAGGATGTCTGGCGGAGTGAAAATCTCGCCGTCACTACTTTCTTCTCCAATCATATTTTAATCACTTACAGGATTTTAGTAAACTTTTTTTGAATCCCGAATACAAAAACACGATCGGCAAGAAAATGTATGGGAAGTGCGGGAAATTAAGTTCAAACCTGTTCAAACTACGCATGTGTGCGCCATTTTTTTCACAGTTCGAACTGCGCATGCGTGCGCCTTTTTTTCATATTCAGCCTAAAACTATAGACTAGTTTAATGAATAAAAAAAGATAGCGGTATTATAATGAGTTTTATGATATAGTTGGCGGTATTATAATAAGTTTTATCTACTCTGATACTATAATACAAAGATTATAAAATTGAAATCAAAACTCTTATGACAAACATTGCGCACAGGCCAAAAAAAAAGTTTTATTACGATACAGGTCTTGCATGGACACCTATATCATAAAATATTTTTTTAATCATAACGATACACCTATACAACCTCCATCTGGACTGAACCTCTACTTTAAAAAAAAAAACGGCCGATTCGGAAGAAAAAAAAAGAAACGCGCATGCGCAATCGATGTTGGCGCCTTGGCTTGGCGTCAACTTTTTTTTTACATTTATATTAAACAAAGTTTGGTTTTGTTTGTAAAATAAATTAGTTTATGTATTATAGTATGAGAGTAGATAAAGTAGTGTATGACACTGTACATAACTTGGTCTTATAACACTCGTGTGATACAATAAAAAAACTCGCCTACGGCTCGTTTTTTTAAAACACACTCGTGTTATAAGAACCCTTATTATGCAACAGTATCATAAACTACTATTATTTTTAATTTTTAGTATATGCGTTTATAAAGTGCGTATGTATAAAATCGTCTTTGAATTCGTAATTCGAACTTTTCGATTTGAGTGTAGATAAAATAGTATTATAATATATGACACGTTTACGACACGCGATAGTACGTGCGTCATTCCATTAGGATAAGTACGACGCTGTCTTTCCTTTAATAAATCTTTAAGTTTACAGTTTGTGAAATTAAAATAAATAACATTAATTTTTTATTAAATTATATCGCTACTAGCGATCTGCCCCGGCTTCGCACGGGTACAATGGATGTTATTATACATATAAACCTTCCTCTTCAATCACTCCATCTAGTAAAAAAAAACATCATCAAAATCCGTTGCGTAGTTTTAAACATTTAAGCATACATAGGGATATAGGGACAGAGAAAGCGACTTTGTTTTATACTATGTAGTGATGAGCCGTCGCGTCACGGCTTTAGCTGAATATCTATGTAATTAGTTAAGTTTGAAATGAGGTAAGTTGTTGTGGAAATGTTTGATACTCAATCACGCTCAAATGGTTTATCGGATCGATTTATCCACGGAATAGGTACCCACGCGTTGCGGGAATGGGCTGAGAATTCAAGAAGCTACTGTCAATAGCCAGTTAATTACTATTATCACTAGTTGATCAGTGAACAGTAGACCCTGCGAGTATACTTTGCCACATTATATCTGGTAGCCTTAATAAAATCTACCATACTTAACGGCCGGTCCTAATATGCGATCTTAATCCAATAATGCCAATCCAAAACCAGCCCCTCTAGACAAGTGGCAATTCGCTAACGGACGTTCGGTGGAATAGAATGACGAATGTATGGGATTGGACATAAATGACAGTCGTTAACGCATGTCAAATACGTCAAATACCATACATTCTTCATTCTATTCCATCAAACGCCGGTAAGTGAATTCCCACTTGTCTAGAGGGGCTGAGCGAATTGCCACTTGTCTAGGGGGGCAGAATTTCGATCAATTCGTTGCTCAAAACGTCCATATGTGGGATCGATAGTAATTCGGATTTTTGGATTGAGATCGCATATTAGAACCGGCCGTAAAAGAACATTCAAACTATACGTTTCACCTTATTTAAAAAGCCTTGGATGTTTCACCAAAAAATAATGACGATCCGTTCTTAAACAAACGGCGACTCTCGCTCACTTCACTCGCTCGGTCAATTAGCTAACTAAAGGATAGGGTTATTAATTATTCAACAGTAAATATATAGGTCCTGAAAAATGCACGATTGTCTGAAGCACACCTTGTGTTACGTACAAAAAATGGTGAAATGTGGCTGTTTTTACACTGCCTACCTCTTCAGGGATATACGGGTGTGAATATGTGTAAATTATATGGATGTACTTTTTATGTCAAGCAATCCACTTTGCATAAGTGGGAATAGCCTTTTGCCTAGACACGCGCCAAAAACGCTGAGAAGGTATTATAAAACTTCTGCATGTAGAAAACGTATTTTTAATTTTTTTGCGTTCGGGTAGAACGCAATTTTTTTGTATTATACTGCGTACTACCCGAACGCAGTATAATACAAAAAAAAATTAAAAATACATTTTTTACTTATAATTTATGTTAGTTTATTTAGATTGTTGTAATCGGGTACTACCAAATAAAATAAAATAAATATATTCGACAGAGACTATATAGTAATCGATAGTCAATTTAGTAATTGTTACATTTATAAAGCATAGAACAGAAATATCCTGACAGTCAACATGGTCCGAGTAGAACTCACTATGAAACATGAAGTAGGATTCTTGTACGCGCTTGTGCTGCTGCGGCATCTGCGGAGGTCCTCAAACGGCGCAATTATGATAATATTACCAGCAATTATTTATTTGAGCCGTTTGGGGTCGAGACGCTGGGGCCGTGGGGTCCGAGCGCGCGGTCGCTTTACACAGAACTTGCAAAGCGACTGGAAGATGCTTCGCGTGACCAAAAGGCTGGCCTGTTTTTTGCACAACGGGGCAACGGGGCAATGTCGCCCGTCTTGTTACCAGTCACCAGTTACCAGTCGACATCGATGGGGAGGAATTCCTTGACGGCTTAACTCTTTGGCCTCTTTTAAATTCTTTATTTTGTTAATTCTTGTAAATATTTTGTTTATACGTTTTAGTTTTAGTTTTACTTTAAAAATAGTCCTTTTACCTATTATATAATAAATAAAAAGTAGGATTGAAATAATATTGGTTTAATGATGAAAAACAGATTACATAGAACAAGAGAACTTCGTTAAGTCGACGTTGTATTTGAGAAAGACTGTGGCCATGTAAACGTGTATACAAACAGACTATTGAAGCTATATTACCTTCGATAGGAGCTGACGTATTTCCCTGAGCTTGTTGTGAAAAATGGAGGTATATCTATGGTTAATATGTGCAACCGTGTCGAACAGAACACGGTTTTGAAATTGAAACATCTAATCTTCCGAAAGATGATTACACGTTACAAATTTTATTGTCACTTAACAAGAATTGTTTATTGTACATAAAATACGTGAAGTGTCAACTTGTTAATACGTGTTTATGACTTTGTTAATACTCATTGCGTGGGTAACGATTTCGCTTGTGTGAGTATGAAATCCAAAAGATATGGACCATCATTCCATATTCTGTTGTCCCACAGGTTTGTTAGAAGCGGGAAAGACGTGTACGGTTTGAGCATCCCAGTTCTTGATCGAGCGATAAAGAATTACAGTGTTGAACCGCAGACCGATTGGTATGAGATGGTATTGAAAACCTTAAGCCTCTATTAGCATCTGTTAAAATGCCAAGCGTCTGTTAATACAAATCATTGAAATGCTCTCTATAGTACCGTATAACACTTCGTGTTAAGCGGACTAGAAAAAGTATTACAATTTACGTTGCGTTTGAACGAAATGGCGGGTAAATATTATTTCATTTCTTCGATCGGGATTTTACTTCCGGAGAAAAGAAAAAGGACTAAGCTTTTCCGGTAAAAGGCAGTTCGTAATACAAAGAAGCAACGCTGATTTCTCGACTTATCGCTTTTATATCTGGAAGAATAAAAATCAAATCAGTCAGTATCAGAAAAAGCGATCAGCCTTACTTTTTCGTTTATGTATATTTAATTTCCCCAAACTGTCCAGTTATCCTCATTAGGCTCACCTAGGAGGTGAGTGTAATGCCATTCTACAGTCAAGTAGTGTCATTGGGTGGTGCCACGGGGAACTCACCTTAATATTCAGGCTCAAGATTTTCCGAAGCTTCGGTTAGCTTGTGCACCCGATGCGTGACTATCATCACAGGAAGTTACGTGTGTGAAATATCGCAACGCCTCTTGATCCAATGTGCAACATGTACTGAAGATTTCAATATATGTATAACTATACATATATTAAGATCTTCCCTACTCTCTTCAATCTATTTTTTCCTGTCAGCACGTTAATGACGTAGTTTCCGGGATCGAATCCTGGCTATTATACTTCAGAAAAAAATCCAATCTCTAACGTTTAGTTTTAACTAACATGAGATCAAAAAATATAACAGTGGGAACTCACCTTAATATTCAGGCTCAAGATTTTCCGAAGCTTCGGTTAGCTTGTGCACCCGATGCGTGACTATCATCACAGGAAGTTACGTGTGTGAAATATCGCAACGCCTCTTGATCCAATGTGCAACATGTACTGAAGATTTCAATATATGTATAACTATACATATAACGGCGCGAGACCATATTCAATAATGAAAATCAGTTAATTTTAAGAGTTGTAATCTTTTTTGTTATTCCTTAACGATTAATCGATTGAGAGCGGGTAACCCCGAATGGAGTTGCGTCAATCATGACGAGCAAACGTCATGTCACTGTGATGGGTCGGTGGTGGACAGACGTTGCACGTAATGATCATTCGCAAAACCATTGGCTCTAAATCGTTAATTGTTTCTGCAAATCCTTATTTAAGTATCTGTATAATTAAAATCGTGAACAGACAACATGTCAGTGTATTCTTTTCAACGTTTCTTGACATTTGCCGCCCTCTATGAATTCCCGTGCTGATGAGGCCACGAATCACCAATCAAATGCAACCGCCCGGTTTCCCGATTTCCCGTCATCAGAAGTGGGATTACCCGGGACTTCCCAGGAATGTGAAACAGGTCAAAGTATTGTTACTAACCTAAATAGTGAATACGACCGTTGAAAACGTTGTTTGAAAAGCAACAACGTAGCATGATGGAATTAATTCATGCTATAAAGGATACAAACACGGGCGATTCAAAATTAGCATTCCTCGGATTCAATCCTGATTTTCGAGACGCCAATGCCATGTCGTGGTATAATACTGTAAACTTATGCATGCAAGACAACAATTATCTAGTCGTACTCTGATCATCGCCATGAGCAAAACACTTAAGGGCGCTTAAGGGCGCTTCGTTGTTGAGACTCCAGCTACCACATTGTGTAGACTCTTTAATGAAAGCCCAAGAGACGGAGAGTGCATGTCGGCCTATGCTACTCGATTCCTGAGTACATTAATGAACCAATGGCATTCTTTATCGACCGAACAAATTGCAATTACTGAGACTCTGGCTCACGCAGTGAAAATCCAACCATGGTTGCAAAGACTAGCATACACTGAAAAGAAAATGTTACTAGAGTGAAATTTGCAACATAAAACTAATGGCGTGTACCTATCGAAAGAGAGGACCTCCGATGCCAGAAAAGTCTAATAGTTACAGGGACGCTGAGAAGCCGCGATATGAACCGAAGAAGTGTTACAATGAGGCAGACTAGGCCACATGGCAATCGAATGACTCTCCAAAGACTCGTGTAATACCAACACTAATTCCAATCCTACGTTTTCAGCAAACAAACAGCAAGATACCCGGACAATAGTGTACCAAACAAAACATCGTCGCCTACATGCTACTACTGCAACGAATCAGGTCACATCGCCACTTGCTACCCGAAAAAAGAATACCAAGTCTAGTAGCGGCAAAGTAGAGCACCGGGTGAATGCCTGCATTGAGAAACCAGCCACTGATCACCTAGCAATTGAATCCGGTGAGAAGGTTTCATTTTGTTTTGATATTTTGTTCCGGCGCCCAGTGCTCTCTGGTCAAAGAAATTTTAGCAAATAGTCAAGCGTCATCATACCTTGGTGACATTAATAGGTATAGGCCAATCAAACGTTAAGTGCAATGTTCAAATATTGACAACTGTAACTGTACAAGGATACTCAATGCAGTTATTATTGCATGTCGTGGCAGACTATTGTATCACTGATTCGATTATGATTGGAAGGGACTTGCTATCAATGGGATTTTCGGTTGAAGTTGGTGAAAGCCAAGTTGTTTTGAGGAAAATTAGAACAGTTTTAGCTTGTGATGTAGGCAAAAAGATCAGTAATTTTAACAATATCGATACTGATACTCCTACTGAGTATAAGCGTCAATTAGTTTCAGGCAAGTTATTAGACAGGAAATCATTGACTTACTTACAGACACACCAGTTTTAACTATTTTTGATCCTACTTGCAAGCAGACAGAATTGCACACTGACGTCAGCGCTGAAGGTTATGGCACTGGAAATTGAATGTAAACTACACGTGATTGAATACTACAGCCGTCGAACCTCTAGCGCTGAGTCCTGATATCAGTCTTACGAGTTAGACACGCTCGCAGTAGTTAATGCTGTGAAACATTTTCGCCATTATCTGCATGGGTAAAAATTCAAGGTAGGTAACTGCGCGAGTGCATAGATGGTGGTGCTGTCAAGTTTGTAGAAACACTTTCAAGTTGAGTTTGATATTGAAAAACTTTAGCATAATGAGCTTGACCTTGACCTTGCTAGGACTTACGAAATTAAACGAGGGGTTCTGCATAGAAAGATAGAGCATAACAGCAGAAGTATTTGGTTACCCAATAGTACCAAAAGCATTTCAGTGATCAATTATAAATCATGTTCATGAAAGCATAATGCATTCAGGGTGGGAGAAAACATTAGAAAAGACGTATTGCCAGTATTGGTTTCTTAATGTGAACAAATATGTCAGGAAGTTTGTTGAAAATTGCATCACATGTAGATTGTCCAAATCTCATTCTGGGAAGTTCAAGCAGATACAATACCGAAAGTAACGGTACCTTGGCATACTACTCATATGGATACAACGGGACAGCTTAGCGGTAAGCGAGACTCTAAGGAGTACGTGTTTGTGTCAGTAGATGCTTTTACGAAATACGTACTTCTGCATCATACTATGAACATTGACGCTAATAGCGCTAGAAACAAGCAACCATAAATCTTGGCAAGCTGCACTACCAGAAGTACAGCTGGCTATTAATTGCTATAACTTATGACGTTAGATACAGACGAGATAGATTTAGAACAGATTACGACCTATGCCAGAATGCTATGTTCCATTGGAGTTGAATGTAGGTTTGGAGACACCTACTAATAGTATAGTGTCAGAATGTGCCGATAACGGCGCAGGTGAGTAATGTTGCTGGATTTACTTGTTTACTGTGAAGTGTGTGTGAATGCTTTTGCTAATATTAACCATTGGTGACAAAAGCCTGTGTGGCAATAGCCTGTGTGGCAATAGCCTGTGTGGCAGTAGCCTGTGTGGCAATAGCCTGTGTGGCAATAGCCTGTGTGGCAATAGCCTGTGTGGCAATAGCCTGTGTGGCAATAGCCTGTGTGGCAATAGCCTGTGTGGCAATAGCCTGTGTGGCACCAGCCTGTGTGGCAATAGCCTGTGTGGCACCAGCCTGTGTGGCACCAGCCTGTGTGGCAAAAGCCTGTGTGGCAATAGCCTGTGTGGCACCAGCCTGTGTGGCAATAGCCTGTGTGGCACCAGCCTATGTGGCGCCAGCCTGTGTGGCAATAGCCTGTGTAGTAATAGCCTGTGTGGTAGTAACCCGTGTGGTCATCTGATAATTAATTGTTTTATTGATGATGATAATGTGGTGTTTGATTCAAAATGGTCAGAATGACCGAACGTTAAGTTGTTTATTTGAGTAGCTTTACGATTCTCCACAGATGATGACTGATGACTGATGAGATAAACTATTCACCCGAGGACGTGTGAAGATGCAGGACGGCCGTAACGGCGCGAGACCATATTCAATAATGAAAATCAGTTAATTTTAAGAGTTGTAATCTTTTTTGTTATTCCTTAACGATTAATCGATTGAGAGCGGGTAACCCCGAATGGAGTTGCGTCAATCATGACGAGCAAACGTCATGTCACTGTGATGGGTCGGTGGTGGACAGACGTTGCACGTAATGATCATTCGCAAAACCATTGGCTCTAAATCGTTAATTGTTTCTGCAAATCCTTATTTAAGTATCTGTATAATTAAAATCGTGAACAGACAACATGTCAGTGTATTCTTTTCAACGTTTCTTGACATTTGCCGCCCTCTATGAATTCCCGTGCTGATGAGGCCACGAATCACCAATCAAATGCAACCGCCCGGTTTCCCGATTTCCCGTCACATATATTAAGATCTTCCCTACTCTCTTCAATCTATTTTTTCCTGTCAGCACGTTAATGACGTAGTTTCCGGGATCGAATCCTGGCTATTATACTTCAGAAAAAAATCCAATCTCTAACGTTTAGTTTTAACTAACATGAGATCAAAAAATATAATAGTCGTTTGTTGGTAAGAATTTTGAACTTGTAATTCGATTTTAGAAAGTTTCAAAAAGTAATTCTGTTTAGTCTTGTGAGAAATTACTCTTGAAACTTCTTAGACTTAAAATTGTTTTCAATGTTTTTGAATTCGTTTTGTATTGAACATGAAACGGGTAGTTTTATTTTTTTTGATGAAATGATAGTATTAAGTTTTATTCTGTTCTAAAGATTGGTGTTGTTTTTTTAATAGAATAGGATCTATAAATATAAACAAACTTTACTAGTAACAAAGATGGTTCGCCATCACAATTTAAAACTATATTGGCTATATGTAGTTAGAACGGAGGCAACGTAGGGTTGGAATAGAGGGAACGTTAGGAATTCTAATGGGTCTAATGATTGTATTCCGTTAGTTATACAATGTCGTTTTTGTAACATTGCATTTGTAAAAATTATAATATTAAATTGCAATATTTTTGTTTCTATAGCATAGTAGAGCACACAGTTCATTACCAAGGTTGTGTGCTGTCTAAATATTCCTTAATACCTTTGGCAAAACTTTTTTAGGCTTTTAAATTTTTTAAAAGGAAGATTCTTAATTACATATTATATTTTCTTATTCGTATACGCGTATACGGTTACCCTGGAATGAATTCAATGAACTTTTTATCTTGTGGAGTTGTTTTAAAAACAAGTTTTTATTATTATATACTGGCTGAGCGCGTGATTTCATCCGAGTGAACTCTTGTAGTTATTAAAAAATAAAAACTCTACATTACTTATATCTTTTTACCAACTTTGTAAAATTAGCAAAAGAAAAAATCCGTTTTATTTCAAATGAAAGATTACGTATAAATGAAATAACTACCAGTTTAAAATTTTGTGTATCGCAGAATATTAGCACGCGAATGAATATTCAAATCAAATAATCCCTAAAGGGGCTTGTGAATTAAACGAATGAGCAAGACTGAATATTCAATTTATCAGCTCTTCGAATAATTTAATTTATGTCATTAACTTAGAGCGTTTTCACACTCATCCGATATCCGACATCCGATATCGGAGGAAGTCAAATGTATGAGATATGTATCTTTCTTTCACATTGTCCGGCCCGATATCGGTTTTCGGAGCCAACACCACTGTTTTGGCCCGATATCGGAACAAAAAGAGACTAAAACAGCGACTGCAAGCAATTTTCGACTTTAAGGACATTTTCTGAGTTACATGTCTTTTCGCTTTAATTGATGACGCTGATCTCGAATATAAGAAAAAAAAACTTGATACCATGTCATGTCAATAAGGCCAAAAATGCTTGTACTTTTCTCTTCTTTTTGAAGTGAAAACTTCTTTAGCGGCGTTGGATAGGTGTAAAATGTTAAGGAAGCGTCAGGATTAGTTGACCTTTGAACCGTAACCGACGACTCGTCAGACAAGATTAGGTACAGACTATGTATTTTGCAAGTTACAATAGATATCGTCGTAGCTTAAACGGTAAGCACGTCGACTGTTTCAGATAGTATCGGGTTCAAACCACCTGGCCTTCAGGGATTTCTTGTGATTATTTTTTCTTTTTGTAATTTATTACTTTTTATGATAATTTTTTCTTTTTGTAATTTATTATTTTTTGTGATAATTTTTTCTTTTTATAATTTATTAATTTCTTCTGACAGAAAATTAGCAGAAAATAAGTTATAGGTTCTATGATTAGCGCTATATTATAGGTATGGTATGGTATGTTCTTTTTTATCTTTTTCTATGTATATAACGAAGAAAGAAAAAAGAAAATGTTTTCACTTCTGCCGGCACTCCCAGAGTGCAACCCGTCTTATTTTTTACTCCTAGCATCCCTAACTAGTCTGTGCTTTCGAGCAAATGGTCGTATCGGGCCGATTTTATCGGATAAATGTGAAAACAGCACAAGGTGTCGTCTATCGGATGTCGGCTATCGGCGTTCGACACCGACATCGGACATCGGATGAGTGTGAAAACGCTCTTACATGTTGTGAAAGATCTCATTCATAGACGAGCATAGTAGTTGCGGACGCGAACTATGATTTTTATGTTATGTGGATTAGGGACGTGGCCGTTGTTGTGAATTAAAAATAACGTATAATCCTCCACGATATTAAGATTTATTTGGAGCCTGGTGTCAGTTCTCCTACTTCACCTTGTGGATGAAATTTTTGGCATGTGTGCCATGAAAGACTGCGCTAGAGCCTCAGCAGTTGTACCAGCTTGCAGGTGAAATACTATTACGACTAAGACACTCTTTTTATATTTCATTATGTAGTGTAAACCTGTGACCCCAGAAGAAAATTCCCAGTTCCATATAATCTTTATTTACTTTAAACTTATTTAGGTCACCTCCATCCTAACTTGAGGCGAAGTAGTTTCAAGACTCGATAGTTGGACAGTCTTATCCTCATTGCTGATTACTGCGATGTGGGGCTGAAAATTTTCTAGTTGACACGGATTGAACTAATGGCAATTGTGTTTGAAAGCACAACACATTTAATAAATTAAGGCTTTCTTCGTGAGTTGGGAGGTCAAATAGCAATCCCTCCCATGAAAATCAAACCAAAAAAGATGGAGTAAGCGAACTCCATGATTGAAGCCTCGGATACAACCGCTTATGAAGATGACGCTTTATAATTTATGTCCTAAAATATAAAAAACCATCCTACACCAATTTTCTAATACAATTTAAACTGGTTTCCAATTAGGTAATGTAGCTATTAAAATTAACCACATCCTAATGAGCCCCTAAACATTCATGACCGAACATATCATTTATCAGTACTTATCGTGGTATTAGTGGTCTCGAAATATAAATCGTGGCACTCACCCGGCCATTTTAACGCACAATATTGGCTCAGTAATTACGAACGTACAAATCCATTCAATATCTATAATTATTTTTAACGAACTCAATTTGCTGGACAATCAACCGAGTCAGCCATCTAAATAACATTTCATCCTACGCTTTGATATCACAATGGCAGATTCTGATTGCGTTTAATCTTTTCAAATAGGAGAGAAATCACTTTAAATTATCAATATATTTTTGCTTCGTGACTTCGTTGTTATTTATGTAATATAAGTTTCGACGGGTGATATTAGGTATTTGTAACTGACTCTTATCAGTGCCTTCTTGATTCTTCAGGTTTCTTTTGTATAAAAATTATACCTACATGTTTTTAGCAGCAACATTACATTAACGTTCCATTTTTACTCCACGCGAGCTTTAATTACATATCTATAACGAGTATGTTAGCTAGCTGCTTGAAGTTTTGGGTAGTTGAGAACCCCATACAATTCACTTCTTACGAAAACCCAATTTAATATAAGTATTTCGCTTAGTAACAGGCTGATGAAAATAAAAGTTTGTTTTATACTATGTAGTGATAAAGTGCAACAGTATCTCTTTTGGCGACTGTACCTCTTATGGAAACGAAATAAGTGTCTTTCCTTTAATGATAAGTTCTTATATATGTTATATCAATACGTCTGATTTCTGAAAGCTACTCTTCTGGAGGCCTTGTTAAAAGGCTTTCTTGTGAATTTCAGGAGATTGTGAGTGCTTAAAATGTATTTTCTCTACCCATTCGGCAAAAGTGTACGCCTACTTATACCTTCCTTGATCCCTGGCCCTTGTCACGCACAAGACATGTCGCTATTCGGGTTGACGTTGTAATATCCTGGTCACGCGGGACCAAGTTGTAACTAATTCTATGTCATGACCATTGAATCTAGATGTATAAAGCTATCCCCGTACACCTCTCGTATTCAAACCTACAATTCCCAGCCGCGCTATCGTCTAATGACCTTCAGACCGCTTATCGTGATACGCAGTAATCCGTGATTCTATAGAAAAATGGGTTGTGAAAGACCTATTCCTTATCGTACTTTATCTACAATAGAATTCATGTATATCCCAGTCCTAGTTCCCTAACCAAAGTTCACATACTCTTATGATTGTAACTCGTATTTACTTTAACATACCTCTTAACAGATTTGTCGCTACTCCAACCTTACTTCGTAGTCAATCCACAGTTCGTCACCTTATTTATCATACTAAACTCACAATATAACATACAATTTCACTTATTTACTTAGTGGAATACGACCAGACAATCTTTTGACAACTACATTCTTAATGACGTTTGGAATTTGACAATTTTCACCGCCCTCATTCAACACTTAGCACAGAGACACCTACCACATACGTTTGTACTACACGTAAAATTAGAATCTACAAAATTAATTGTCAATCATTCAATACTTCAAATTATAATTGTTTTCGAGGATACCAACAGAGGTCGTGTTATTCAAAAAAAAAATACACAAACAATTTATAGTTAAGATCAACTCATCGTTGAAACTTCTATAAATCTTTATTATTTCTGTAATTTAGTGTATTTCCCCCCCCCCCCCGTGTATAAGAAATGTGGCCCCGTGCTCGCCACATTCAGTAGGACTCGCCACTAGTACCAACATAGTCCTTCCTATGCCTAAGTAGGTATTTAGAAGACAATTTTAAAGTCTCCTGCCTACTGCACCGAGGCATCCGGTATACAAATCCCCAATTCTATTTTCAGAATAGCGTAACTCAAACGCAGGACTTCAGTCCTATTGCCGTAATTCCTTTAATATAAGGTATTAAGATGATAACACAGAATCATCGTTCTAAGCGTCATTTTAGGACAATTACATTAGTATCTATCGCAGTAACTTCTGCGCTGATTGTTAACGATAAGTTTAGTTAGGAAAAGCTCATTTATTAGCACAGACCTAAATAATTATAGTTAATACTAGAACCAATTCACTTCTGAATAATAATGTCTATATAGACACTTCAGAGAGAATACATTCTCACCGAACACTTGATCAAACTACAATAATTCAGCTCAGATATAGCTTTTGCTTCACCCTAGCGGATGACAAAGTTACTATAAGATAGCGATCGAGCGACCTTGTGCATTCGATACAGTACATATAATAGCTGATTATGCAACAGTGATTAAAATGTCCAAACATCATTATTTGTGTGTTTGTAGCCATGGTAATCTCATGTGTAAGATCTTGCTCGTACACAAAGAACAATAGTAAAATAACTACCTCTGTAGCTAGTCTGTTTGGATTCTTCCGACCCTTCAGACTTCGGTGGTCTTGCACATAATTCTGTAGTCAGAAAGGTTTCACTAGCGTGAATGTACAATATACCGTTGTGTTGTCGTTCAATAATGAACCAGCAAGGATTTATATGTAAATAATAAATATTATATCAAAGATGGTTAGGACAGATCAATCACTGTGTATTTACCTTTAACAATATCTGAATTCTGTAATGAATACACCAGTTCACTGTCTCCATTTCACTCACAATCACTCACTTCACTATTAAATCACTCGTCGTGGTGTTGCAGCATTCGCTTGTAGTTTTATTTTCACCATAATCTTAGCGTAATTATTACACATTACTGTCACTATAATCCCAGTAAATTCCAACAACGTAAATCGACATGAAAATTGGCTTGCAAAAATTAGCGGGAAAACTTTCATTCTTCGGTCACAAGATGGCGGTCATTTACAAATCTGCTTTGTTGTAATTGAACCAATTGTCTATCTAATTTCCCAATCAGTTTATCATGATTTACAATAATAACAACTTAGATCACCCCTTTACAAACGCAATACTACCTACCTAATATATATATTCATATGTTTGCTATTAGTGTGTACCTGCTCACCTACCTGACTAAACTAACCATGTATCAACAAACATTCAACTACGTTAAACGTGAAATGTGTAAAGCTAATCTATCTGACTAGGGCGCAGGTAGTAAGCCTGACTTTGAACTATCACTAGTACCCCCTACGAGCAAGAGACCACGGCCGAAGCCAAGGATGTGTTCTCTCACAGGACAAGGACATAAAAGTGTGTATATATACATATATAAAGATAGACAGGACTGATCCGCTCTGGAGAGCGACAACCGCCTCCTCTCCAGTCACAAACCATCCTGGAAGCTCACGGATCCCTTTCAGGCAAAATCCGTGTGCTGAGCGCTTCAGACTATCCTCAGCATGCCTAGCTGAACAGAGGTCAAGAGCTTCGTTATCACCGATAGGTATCAACTCAGGGCAATCACGTCGATTGACTTCCTAAGCGGGGGAACCTAGCTAATACCTAAGGCCTCAACCGTCCCTAGCCCTACCAAAGTCCCAAAAAGAATCCCTATATAAACATTTTATCTCATGTATGGCCCTGTACCGCAGACTCACAGTACAGCTGATATTCCGAATTGAACACGAGATTCAATTCTTAATCCCAGAGATAAAGGTGTCTTGTCTGGCTCATACGATAAAATGTTCATTTCGCGAATTATAAACTTCAATAAAGGCGAGCTACCTAATTCCTCTTTTCACTAATTTAAACACTATATATTTACTAATTAAACTCAATTATTCACAATCAAGGTAAAAAAAATCTTCACGACTTTAAATGTAAAATTCTCAAAATTCCCGCCAAAGTACAATGTACAGAATACCTTTCGCGAATCGACCAACCCCGAAGCCAGCTCAAAGAAAAAGTGTCCTTGAATTCCCACTCAAAATCCTACTTTCGCCGAATTAGGGCTCCAATAGTGTCCTCCACCAATCAGAAGCTTTTATTTTCCCGCCAAAAGTCACAATTTCTGAATAATTGACAACAGCGCTAGGTTTTCTATGGCGCCTGCGTTATAATTATGAACTAACTTAAATCTTCCGTGAACCAGTGGCCCTTTTTTAAATATTTATAAACTATTTACATACTTACACTCATTGATTCTAACTGTCAATATTTTCATAATAATATAAGATTAATTTTATGTTTAATAAACATCCATATAATACTCAATAATAGATATAGAAAATTATTCAATAATCATTTGACCTTTAAACAATAATAACCAATCAGAGCCACTTCCTGCATTTTCCATAGCTCTGAGGCACACAGATAATAAATAGTATTTATAATCTCTTTTCAACAGTACTTTATTGCTTTAAATATTATAATTATTGTTCCTTGTAAATAATTAATAAGTTTTAACTTTATCTGTTTATTCTTTTCCTTATTAATTTTATTATAAACAATACACAAAACTATTATAATATTATTCTTGTGTAAATATCCATAGACTATTTTTCTTAAATTCTTTCAATCATAGTCCCATCTATAGGTACTGTATATATTAAACTACATTTTAAATTTATTTGTTCACAAAACAAATTTACTTGCCCTTTGCAATTTAACAGAATAATTTCTTTATGAATCAATTTTTTTCTTTGACCACATACCATAGTGTATATTTATTCATCATTTTATTTACGTATAAAAATTCCTTACTTAATCAACTAGATGGCGTTTTACGACATTGAATTATTTTCGTTTTATAAAAAACCAAGTGATATTCAATTTACTTGTAGAAATTCTTACTTAATTACTAGATGGCGTTTTACGACATTGAATTATTTTATTTATTTATGTTTTCTTGTTTTATAAGAACCTCGAAACGGTGTTTCAGTCCGTTACAACGTGAACTGCAATATTTTAGTACTAAGAGAGATCGCTTCTTTACCTTTCTATTACTATACTATTGGTATTAGTAATAGTATTATAAATGTGATAGTTTCTTTGTGATATGTGATAGTTTGTTACTGAATCACGCTCAAACATTTAAACGGATCTAGTTGAAATTTATTATAGTCTAGAACATCAATCACATTGCAATGGGTTGTGAAAACGTGATCAGAATCTGTGCAACAACTAGTTTAATATGACTTCGTTTTTTTTTTTTAACGTTAGGGAAAATCCTTCATGGATGCTATGCCGGACTCCTACCGACTAGAAACCCTCACGTACCGCCTTATGGCCTGCGGTTGGTAGCCCCGGGTAAGCCCTCGGAAGGATGTCCCAGGACTACCAACAGACCTAAGGCTGCGGCCTCACCCAGGTGGTTCGGGTGTTATCCCGCGTCTATGGGGGGGGGGATCGGGTGTAACCCCGTTTCTGGGGGGGGGGGGGAGGGGGGGTGATCTCTCACGTCACGCTGCCGTCATGGGCCTGCTTCTGTAAGGACGGTGAGCAGCCTATGGAGGCCGATGGTCTTCGGCGAAGACACGTTGGCGGAGCCAAAGCCGCCGACTGCGGAATTCGGGTGGGAGAGTTCTCTCCCGCTCCCGCTCCGCCACCTCTTTCGCGAGCATGACCTGTTCGCAGAAAGAGACGGCGCAGTCCCACTTACTCCCGCTGGAGACCATGGCTCGCACCATGGTCTCGAGCGAGAGAGTGTCCACGTCCAGATCCACCACGAGGACCTGGCGCTGTTCCACCCACGCTGTGCACTCCACCAGCGCGTGGAGCGATATGTCGTCGCTGCGGTCCTCGCAGTGCTGACACTCGGCCGTGGTTTCTCGGTGTCTTCGCCACAGATATCTACCGCAGCTACCATGCCCGGTAAGTATCTGTGACAACCGGTAGGAGAGAGCACCATGTCTCCTCTCCAGCCACTCGTCCATGACCGGTCTGACGGCCGCGATTGTGGCGAATCCCCCCTTTGGTTGCTCAAGTCGCACCTTCCATGTCTCCACGATTTCCTGGTGGAACTGGGACCGCTGGGCCTCGATTTCTCGAGACGCAGGCCTTTGGCCCCTCTCCAGCGCCTCCTTGCGCCATTTAAATAGAGACGCAAGGGCTCTCGCTTCCAGGTCCCATGGAGGGGTCCCGGCTAGGAGACATGCCGCTTCACCTGAGATCGTGCGGTATCCCCTTATCACCCTGACGGCCATCGCCCTCTGCGGGCTCAGCAATCTAGCCAGATTGGTGGCCGTCAGGGTTTCCGCCCATACGGGGGCCCCGTATAGGGCCATACTTCGCACGATCCCCAGGTACAGTCTCCTGTAGGGAGCGTTGGGTCCCTTGATGTTGGGCATCAGTCGCGCGAGTGCGGCTGATGCTCCCCTCAGTTTTGGGACCAAACTTCGGAAGTGATGTCCGAAGTTCCACCGGCCATCGAGTACGAGTCCCAGATACTTCATCGAGGGCTCGATGCCGATGCTGACGCCCCCTACCTGTAGCCTGGATCCCGCAGGTGGCCCCATCCGAGGTCCGTGGAAGCACAGAGCCTCGGATTTGGGAAGGGCGACCTCGAGACCAAGCCGCCGTATACGACCCACGACTTGAGCAACCCCTGCCGTGGCCTTTAGTGCTGCGTCTCGGTGCGTTGCTCCCCGCGCCGTAACGAGGGTGTCGTCGGCGTAACACGTTACGCAGAGCCCTCTGAGCAACGGAGCGCGCAGCACCCAATCGTAACCGATGTTCCACAGGAGTGGTCCTAATACCGATCCCTGTGGAACGCACGACACATCTCGCCGACCTGGCCCTAGCCAGCTCGGGTAAGTAATGGCCCTCTCGGAGAGATAGGCCCCGACAATTCGACGGAGGTAGGGAGGCACTCCATGGTAGATAAGCGCCTCCCTAACGCAGCTCCAGGGCAAGGTGTTGAAGGCGTTAGCGATGTCAAGAGACACCGCCACCACCACCTCACCCTGTGAGATTGCTTCCTCCGTCAGGTCTCTAAT